>OY992877.1:212036816-212229316 GCA_963921405.1 Cepaea hortensis | reverse complement strand
CCAGTAAGACCACAGTCTATTCTAGCAAAGGACATTTGCTGAAGACGGAGGGAATCAGCCAGGAGACGCATCACAGAAATCAGGATGCCACGCAATCACGCCATGAAAGAGAACGAAAGACGAAGAAAATTAAGATAATACTCCATCAGTTTGAGTAGATTCGTAAGTATAAGTTAAGCATAAGTTTGCGTGCATGCACAATGAATGACATAAATCAGGAAGTGGCTAGCACGATGAATCGGTTGAACTAATGCAGTGCCAAACAAAATGTAGGTTTGGACTAGACATGGTGCACCTTGTAAGTGAAGAAGTATTATACTGTAAATTTCCGTTCACCGAGCGTTGAAAATGAGAGGATACCACGATACAAAATAAATAATACGATGACCATAGTATGCCGATATATCATCCTGCTGTCCAAATGAGAGGTCACATCTGGCGATCTATTATACTTCAACACTGCGATCAGTTAAAGTGAGGAAGAAATGCGCAAAGCCTGAGGATGGTTTGGTGCAGTGGATGACTAGGCTGTTCTTTGTGCCTCATCGAGCTCATTGCCCTCCACAGTGTGTTGCTGATGCTCCTGGGAGTGGTATAATGCATCGGATGATTAGGATGTTCTACGTGTCTCACCGAGCTCATTGCGCTCCAGGGTGCTTTCTGATGCCCCTGGAGATGTTCTCGTGCAGTGGATGACTAGGGTGTTCCTTGTTCCTCACCGCGCTCAGTACGCTCCACGGTGCCTTGCTGATGCTCCTGGAGATGATCTGGTTCAGTGGATGACTAGGATGTTGTCTGTGCCTCACACCGCTCACTGCGCCCCACGGTGCCTCGCTGATGCTCTCCATCATGTCCGTTGAACCAAATAATGACTTCCTCCGCACTTTCAGTCAAGTCAGTCTTGCAGATCCCAACTCACGGTAGATTGAACAACAGTCAGCTGTCTCCCCTGATTTGACCATCAGTTTGCTATCTCACCTGGTTTGGCCGGCCTATCAAAGCCTTTACCAGGGTGGCCGCGGCCATGCTGTCAGCTACCAGGAGCCCCACAAATAGAATAGACTCATTAATCCCTTCCTCGACCACGAACATTTACCCCAAAATAGTTTAATGGAGGTTTAATTGCTTTTATACTCCACTTAATTCCTAAATTATTTAACCCAAGGAGCGACGGACGATGCGTGGAACAAGACTGTGCGTTTTCCTGTTGATTCACGAGTGTAATGGAAGTGCACTTTGCAAAAATGACATTGCCATCTGAAATGCAGAAGCAAAAACTATTTTCTGACAAAACATCAAATAGAAATGTGTTCACAAAACTCAACAAAGAATTAAGAAAACGAATCTGTGCAACACGAGTGTAATCTGTAGTGATGTTTTGGCTCTGACATGTGAACAAAACAAAAATGTCGAGAAATGTCTAGACGATGGTTTCATTTTGTCCAGATGACACCAGTCAGCCGAACTGAAGTAGAGAAAACAGCAAATCCCGTAGTTGTATTCTGCCCTGGGCATGTCTAGTCTTAAGCATATCACATCTTTAGGGCAGAGTACACGGAGTATTAGGTGGTCAGTCTATCCCTCCCATAGCGAACGTCGAGAACTGGGATAGAACCCTGGTCCGCCAGGCGCTCATGCCACTGTCAGCGCAACTTCCTGCCGCTACACCACCGCGCCCGCGGGACCGAAACAACGCTAGCGATACTCGTCATCAACAGGTAGGAGGTCGAGTATAGGTCATCTCTGTCCTCCAGACAGGTTGTCCACCTGTCACCTGTTTCCTTGTCTCATGTATTCTCATGATGGTCTTTAAATTATCCGTGTCCATGTTCGAGTTGGTCGATTCCTGCCTCTTCGCCCAGGACTCGTGTCTTCCATGCGAGGTGTTTCTTTGTCACTGTGACGTTTGGTACTGCAAAGTGTTTCAGTTTCCCATACGATTCTGTTTATAGGTCAGGAATCTTCCACGTTCAGGTGTAGGAAGGTTTACTTTTCTTTGTCTTAATCAACGGCAGGTGAGTGTGTTAGTGTGGTTGATATGAAGCTACTTTAATAATATCAAGAGTACAAATGAACGGGCGTTTAACGCCGACGTCAACAGAGAAACAGCCACCAGCACATCACAGACAGGAAACTAACAGAGAAACAGGCACCATCACATCACAGACAGGAAACTAACATAGAAACAGACATCAGCACATCACAGACAGGAAACTACAAGAGAAACAGACACCAGCACATCACAGACAGGAAACTACCAGAGAAACAGACACCAGCACATCACAGACAGGAAACTACCAGAGAAACAGACACCAGCACATCACAGACAGGAAACTAACAGAGAAACAGACACCAGCACATCACAGACAGGAAACTACCAGAGAAACAGACACCAGCACATCACAGACAGGAAACTAACAGAGAAACAGACACCAGCACACCACAGACAGGAAACTAACAGAGAAACAGACACCAGCACATCACATACAGGAAACTAACAGAGAAACAGACACCAGCACATCACAGACAGGAAACTAACAGAGAAACAGACACCAGCACATCACAGACAGGAAACTAACATAGAAACAGACACCAGCACATCACAGACAGGAAACTAACAGAGAAACAGACACCAGCACATCACAGACAGGAAACTAACATAGAAACAGACACCAGCACATCACAGACAGGAAACTAACAGATTAACAGACATCAGCACATCACAGACAGGAAACTAACAGAGAAACAGACACCAGCACATCACACACAGGAAACTAACAGAGAAACAGACACCAGCACATCACAGACAGGAAACTAACAGACAAACAGACACCAGCACATCACAGACAGGAAACTAACATAGAAACAGACACCAGCACATCACAGACAGGAAACTAACAGAGAAACAGACACCAGCACGTCACAGACAGGAAACTAACATAGAAACAGACACAGTACATCACAGACAGGAAACTAACAGAGAAACAGACACCAGCACATAACAGACAGGAAAATAACATAGAAACAGACACCAGCACATCACAGACAGGAAACTAACAGAGAAACAGACACCAGCACATCACAGACAGGAAACTAACATAGAAACAGACACCAGCACATCACAGACAGGAAACTAACAGAGAAACAGACACCAGCACATCAGAGACAGGAAACTAACAGAGAAACAATCTTCAGCACATCACAGACAGAAAACTAACAGAGAAACAGGCACCAGCACATCATAGACAGGAAACGAACTACCTGGGAACCTTTTTTCAATTCAAGAGTACAGGAAAAAATATCAAAGAGGAATACATACATTAAACATTTATTTCTTCAAAAGAATGCATAAGAAAAATACAAATCGAGTCTCAAGGTGTAGGTGTAAGAGTTAAGTTAAGTCAAGAACATTCCCATACGTGCTCCGTCCTCATCTTCAACAGCCAGAGAAGAATCCCAATACTAAAGGTACAAGTAGAAGTCTGATTATGTGTTCGTGTCGCCTGTTCTCGGAGTCCAGCGTGTCGGCCAGATTTTCTGGTCACTCCCGGCAGCACCATTCTCTACAGGCATGATTAATTAGTTAGTTAGCTATCTGTTTGGGTACCATCCTGGCATTCCGGACATGTCCACAGTTGCTAAGATTCCCCCCCCCCCCCCCACGACATATGCATCAGCGTCCGACGGCTAATAGTTAGGTAGTTAGTAAGTCTTTCGTCTTGAGCCCAAGGCGGCGCATAGGGCAGAAGTCATGGCTCTCCATGTCCGGCGTTTCGCTGCTATCTGTTGTAGATCCTGGATGTTTACTTGGCCGTTGAGTGAGCCTTCTCTAATGATGGTTCTACGCAGGGTCTCTCTTGGTCTTCTCCGTTTTCTTTTCCCTACTGGTGACCATATGAAGGCTTGGTAGGGGAGTCTTGTCTTGTCCATTCTGAGTGCATGGCCGATGTAGTTCCAACGGCGTTTTCTTATAAAATTGGATACAGTATCTTGCTTAGTCTCTTGTCTTATTTGCGTATTGGTTCTGAAGTCTGTCCAGTGGAGGTTTAGAATTCTTCCAAGACAATTGTTTTCAAAATTATCTAATTGTTTTTATCTAAAGCTACCGTTGATTTCCAATTCTCACATCCATACATAATAGAGCCAGCAGTTCCGTATTGGTTGAAGAGGTCCCCCATTCTCCCGATGAGCCTCTCGTGTCTGGCCGTGTCAATATAGACACCGATGTGAATTCTCTGGGGTCAACGTCCTCCGCTCTCGACATCTCTCTAAGGGCAATAAAAACATCGACACGGTCCATGTGCTGGTCATCTGCAGAGATACAGAGCCAGAAAGTTTCTCAGCTCGTTCATTTCCCTCAACTCCCGCATGTTCCGGAACGGAGATGAAAGAGATCTAAGAACAGCAGACCTTCGAAGCGATTCAATCCACTGTCTGCATATAGGACCCGCCTCGACCTTTCCGATAATGCTCCTTTTGTCCTAAGTGATTCATCTTGCTGGAATCACAAAGGCATGATTGACCAGTCTTAAAGCTAACACAAGGTGTGGATATAGAAGAAAGTTAGTTGTATACCCTTCACAAGATGTCGCAGTCAACCCCAGCAATTTAACTGTGATGATTTGGCAAATTTACTTTCAGAAGTTTACTAATGTTTTCTGAAAGACCTGCTCTCATACCATTATATTAAAACCAACGCTGGGCGGTCTACAACGGAATCGTCCGCATCAGTATTTCGAATTCGGTATACGGGATTATAAAGTGCAGCCGTAACCCTTTCAGCATAGAGCCGATTATGGGCACAGAGAAAACAGAAGAAAGTATGAACAAAAATTACACTATCGAGGCTACATGTTGTATATCCCGTGCAGGATGTTGCAATCAACCTCCTGTTGAATATTGCAGGATGACATAAGCCTGGGTCACTGACATTGAGTTGAGTGACCGGGCAGGAGGAAGAATGGAGATGAGAGTGGGAGACAGTAAAGTGACTGACCTGGCTACGAGGAAAACAATCAACCCTCAGAAATAATGGGGCGGATATGAGTGGAAATCCCCAGGGGGGGGGGATGGGTCGAAAGACAGTGGTGTGTTGTGTGAAGTGAGGAGACTGGAAAGTCAGTGAGAGAAGAGACCGACTGCGGGTCAGGTCGTTTAAGAGAGAGCTCCGTGTTGTGTTGTGCTTCTAGTGGTGAAGACAGGCCTGAACCCAGAGTGGGTTCTGTATTGAGTGTGGGCCTAAACCCAGAGTGGGTTCTATAGTTGAGCAGTGGCTCCAACCCAATGTGTGGGTTGTATTGTGGGAGACCCAGCCGTGGATAGTAGCTGGATTACCTGTCTTGTGGATTGAGATTAGAAGCCAGCCGTGAGAAGGCATTGATGTGTGCTGGTTAAATTGTGAGGAGGATATTTCTATTCTATGGATTACGTTATGTTCCTGGATGTATAAACCTGTTCCGTTTGTCCGTCTTATTTTTGTAATAAAGGATTATGTGCGCCAACGGAATCTTGTTTAATGCCTGGTGAATATGCACTGCGGGGGTGAGTTACATTGCAAGACAGATATCTCCATTGACACACCATGAACATCGTTACCTAGACAACGACCATCACACAAAACTTATCATCAATATCATGAACAGTATCATCGTGAGAACTTCGTGATATTATCATCAAGAGAAACGTGTGACATCTGGAGGCTACGTCCGATCAAGAACATCTGGGGACTGTCCTGGCAAGAACGACGGGGATATATTGAGAAACCCATTGCATTATAGACATTTGTGTCAATCTGGGCGCTCGTCACTTAGTAAGGAGTATCTGTGGGCTCTTCGCTGAAAGAGAGGAGTTATTATCTGTGACTTCGTTCCATCAATTTATACAGTACTGCGTCAAGAGAGTAACAGCAATTCTGTTGTGTGTGTAAGACGCCACATCGAAAAAAAAACTGTCAGCGCGCGGGGAGGGTACGCGGCGGAAATCACAAGCTAGCAGACAGTTCAAGTGAAGTCCACTACAGGTGATTTGGACCCAACCATATCGCTAAAGCGAATGGGGGTGCAGCGGCAGCACAAAAGTCGGTGATAAAGACACGCCATACAGACTAACCGGGAGAGTCCATTACGGTGACAGGTAAATTTTATACCAGGCAGGAGGGCTGAAACCAGCAGACGCGGCGATGAAAGACCAGTGTTGAATCCAGAGTGGCGAGGGCAGCGTGTGTGTGTGTAGAACATCCGCTGTCGGTGATAATGACAGGATTGGGAACCAAAGATAATTGACAGGTGTGTGTGCTGGAGGCAAGCGCACTGTGTTGTTGCAAGTTGACTGGTCAAGATTAGTCGACGCAGTAAATAGGACGGGTGGGTACACCAGCGTCCAGGTACTGGGGAAGTACATGTTTGAAAAACAGAGAAAAATTGGCAGTCGCTGATTTGACGGACAGTTGACTGAAGGGGATAGTAACAGTACCCCTACCGCAGCCGGGTGGGGCTGTCAAGTGTTTGTGTGAAAACTGTGTTACGGAGGAATTTTTCACTGAGAGTGATAAAGAGAAATTGAGGTATCCGGCAAGTTCAAGGCCGTGGACAGTGGAAAGTTACTGAGATGTTCCATAGTGGAACTGGATAAACAAGCTGTTTTTGTGTGAAACTAGACTTTATGTTCGGCTTTGTTAAAAGCCCTTTGTGTTCATTACCTTATAATCAGCAAACATTTTGTCAACGATTGATGACGTGGCATCTCCGCGTACATAGTTGCATACAGTTGCCAAAAAGAACTGACTGTACAGAGTGAAAGCGTTGAACATTTATTGCCATTATTTTGGTCTTTTCTTTTGGTGAATCTATAACATATATGATACAGCGAAGCGCCATCTCCGCAACGAGAGTAACAACAAATCGAAAGAACACTTTGGATTATTACCACGTACAGAGAAAGTACAATAACGTTACGGATATCACTATCATCTTCAACTTTTGTCGACAGTTGGAACTTTTGATCACCACGTGAATTCAATAACCACTCAACAAAACAAGAAGTCGGTTTGAAATCTAGCGTCGTAGACATTGAATGAAAAGAACTTTTGGCGACGGATTAGTGGGCACATATTTATCGGCCAACGATGTGGACATTCTGTTTGCTGCTCATTGTCTTATAAATATTGTTTTCGGTTGTTAAGCGGTTACTTGTATGTGGTCCAGTGTTTGTCAAGAGTAGGGGATTTGTTGGGGTGTTTCTCGAGAGTCGGGATACAGCACAATAATTTATTTGTCTTTCTGGTGCTTACGATATTTTTGTAAGAAAAACGTTAATGAGTTGACGTATCGTGCAGGGGCATTGAAATAGTCTTAACCAATATCTAGAGCCGAGTTGTCTGACGTCAGATTTGTGTATATGTTGATGCTATAAATTGTTTTTGTTTCTCTTTCTTTTCGTTATATTTACATATAATATTTGTTGTGTTCGGATATATGTTTTTATTGTGATCTTTCGTCATTTCTGCTGTCTAGTGGTCTTGGTCAATTTATATTTTTATTTTACGCGCACTGTGGATGTCTCTACACAAGCTTGTGGTTGTTACTGTGGTTTATTTCTGTGTCATCATCGTCTCCGTGTACTCAGCTTGTGAAGTCTAGCGTTGGATAGTCATCACTTAGTGTTATCATCCATTTGTTTGTATATGTATTTATATGTATGTTTAACAATATTTCCAGGGACTTTATGAACTTTTGGTCATAGATATATAGATATAAGGGAGTATAGGTGATACTTCCCCCCTTCACTACCTAGTGCTTATAGAGTGACTGGGTGAGTACAGAGTGATATTTTAGCACTACGAAGTTACGTGCACAAGGAGTGGTAGTGTACGTATTGAAGGCACACAAAGGACTAGTAGCAGAGTCTTTACATTTATAGTTCGCTGACAGACAGCAACGTGTCCACAAGTACAAGATGCCTACTTTAATGGATTATATTGAAGCAGGTGAAAGAATAGGCCTGAAAGGTAAAGAGTTACAGGAGTATGCCGAAGCAAAAGAACAAAAACAGACGGAAAGAGAGGAGAGGCATAATGAACGCGAGGCAAAGCGTCTACAGGAAGAGAAAGAGACACAAGTAAAACTAGCTGAAATGGAAAACAAACGTCTACAGGAAGTAAAGTTAGCTGAGATAGAAAACAAGCGTCTACAGGAAGAGACACAAGTAAAACTAGCTGAAATAGAAAACAAGCGTCTACAGGAAGAGAGAGAGACACAAATGGAACTTGAAAAGTTAAAACACACAAATGCGGTGGAAATTGAGAAAGAGAAGATTAAGATGGAAGCTGAAATTTCTCTCAGAAAACTAGAACTATCTTCAAAGGGTCAAAGTGAGGAAAGCGGAAAACCTTCGCAGTCGTCACAGAGATTAAAACTGCCATACTTTACGGACCGAGACAACCTTGAATCTTATTTGGACAGATTTCAAGCAAGTGCGAAAGTGTTAGGAATCCCCGAAGAACAGTATGCTATTAGACTTGGCGAGCTTCTTACGGGGAAGGCACTAGACACCATGTTCAATTTACCTGTAGAAGAAAGGAACAACTACACTATCTTACGTCAACGTTTGCTGACAAAGTTCCAACTAACTGAACATGGATATAGAACAAAGTTTAGACAGTTAGGGCCAGAGACAAATCAAGATTTCACAGACTTTGTTAACACAGTAAAGAATACATTTAACAAATGGATGGAGCTTGCAGAAGTAGGGAAAGATTTTAATAAATTAGTAGATCTAATGTTAAGAGACAAGGTAGTATCTGCATGCAATTCTAATTTAGTGGCGTTCTTTGAGGAACGGAAGCCAAAGGACATAGACACAATGTCTCAGTTAGGGCAAAACTACATGACTGCACATCCTAACGTATCTATTGGGAAACTAATGACTGAGGAAATAGTCTGTGCAGCGTACACTAAACAGAACCAGAATCCAGTTATCAGACCAAGGGCGAAAAGTGTGGATTCAGCACAGAAAGGTGAGCAGCAAGAACTTCAAGATAATGGTTTCCGAGGAAACAATGTTGGTAGAGTAGGACGGTACCCATATAGAAGAGGGAACTTCCAGAGACGTCCAAATTATGCCGGATGTTGGAATTGTGGGAGCTGGAGACACAAGGCAGCGGAGTGTGACGTGCAGCCAGCCAGTGAGCCGACAAGTAATGCAAGGAAGGAGATCACTTGTTTCAAATGTGGTAGGAAGGGGCATTTCAGCCATCAATGTAGAATGAGAGAAACAGAGCACTCAAATGCAGCGCAAGTAATTGAGACGATGAACAATGAAGATTGTAGTGGATGCAAACCTCTTTTTGAAAAAGATGGTCAGCCAGTCTTAATATGTGGTCACACAGTTAAAGCAGGATCAGCAGTGCATGAAGGAGGAAGTCTGAAGTTGCATCAGGGATTTGTCAATGATAGACCAGCATTAACAATTAGGGATTCCGGATGTACGTCTATCGGAGTGAGGAGAAGTTTAATAGATCCCTCGGATTATACAGGGAAAAAGATTAGATGCATAACATTCAACGGCACAGTAGAGTTCTACCCAGTAGCCATAATAACAGTAAAAACACCATATATCACTGGAAGAGTGACAGCGTGTGTTTTGGACTCACCAGTGGCTGATTTGATCATAGGAAATGTTATAGGAGTTAAAGAGTGTACAGAAGAGGAAGTAGTTTATTGGGACCAAAAATATAGTGTAAGTAGTAATGAGGTAGCTACCACAAGAGAACCTAAATTAGAGAGTATAGCTGAGGTAGAAGAGGCACTTGAAGTAGACACAGGAACTCAGGACAAGGATAGTACAGCTGAGCAGATGAGAATGGATCCCAAATATAGTGCTAGTGAATCCCAGAGACAAGATACTACTCTGAACAAATGTTCCCAAGGGTGTAGGAGAGTAGAAAATAGGCAGTCAAAGAAAGGTAGATGGTGCTTCGAGAGGAAGAACAATGTTCTCACTCGCCGCTTGTCAGATAGTGGAACTGCACGTGGGCAAGGAGCAGTACCTTTAGTACATAGAGACCGATATACTAGAACAGCTCAGGATAGTGCATGTGCAGGGCACATAGGCATAAGGCGTATGCAGCATAAAGCAAGTTGCCAGATATATGGGCCAAGATTAAATAAAGAGTTCAGACTAAACAGAGACTCAAGTGTAACGGTGCAATATGCAGATAGGAAAGTTGAGTCACGTTAAAAGAGTTTTCGCGACATTACTGACCCAGGGCTAGGGATATCAAACAGATGTGGTAATTCTAGAGGTACCATGAGTCATGGGTACATGAAAGGGAGTGTCACAGAAAAAACTGCAGTTTAATGATTCCTTGATAACTTACATATTAAAATACAAGGAAGGAGAAGGGTTAACAATTGTGTACTTCATTCTGCGAGGAGGAATAAAATTCACGAGCATTGACCTACGAATATAAAAATAGGATACAGGTACGCGCCGAGGGCAGTGACTCCCGCTAGTATCGGCCGACGGGAAAATGAACGGAGAATGCTTTGAAGTGCAAACGAGCGATGGACAGAGGACCAGCTCAACAGCGGAGAACGGAGCGCCCGGACGTATACGTGATTTCACTGAACTTTTGATGTTACGGGAACGACAAAGGCGATTGTTGATGTATGGACCACAAACACTAACGAAGAACGGAAGGCCCAATATAAATAGTAGCAACTGGGATGGTTGGGTTAGTGTGTGCTACCGAAAGGGACGGCAAACTGGATTTATGTCTCCTGAAAATAGCAAAGAAATCATCCCGGGAAATGGGATAGAAGTGATTGTGTGCTAATAGATTTCAATGCTTGGAGTATCATTAATTCTAGATATATAAGGTAACACTAATATTAGCATAGGGAAATATGTGGTTGTGCGTAGGGTTTACTATTGCTTTCTATTTAGTGAATAGTTTATACTTTAGTGAATTCTGCTGTTTATGTCAGAGTAATTCTTTCGGAGGCTGTTTCATTACGGCTGGAGAAAGATAATCACATAGACAGTGATATGAGGCAGACTTAAATCACCTGATTTAATGTTTATTACCCAGGTTCTACTACACAGCCTGACCTATCAAAGAAGATCAACCAGTACATCTCTTGTACAGAGAAAGCAGTGTTGATAATACAGGAAAGACATTTTAATTTAATCAGGCACTTCACAGGTGCAGTGAAAGTATATCACTATAGCAAATGCAAAGTGGGTGACTTAACGAATGTCAAAAAACAGGTTTTGGTGAACCTTAGAGAAGAAACTTTATTCAAGCATAGAAAATAGGATAAAACATTTTCATTTAGTACTCACCTAAACGAAACAGGGAAGAACCCTAGACCAGTGTACATATATTCAGAAAACGGTTAAATAACTGTGGACAGGTGTGAGGTGTTTTCACTGATGGATTATAACAACATAAAACTGAAAACTCTGTCTACGGAAAGGACTTACCGTGATCACATTACTGTACGGTGTTACTGTGGTGAACAATTGTTTGTGTTTTCAAGAATTGGATTAAGTCAAGACCCAAGCTGAACGGATCATACCGGGTGAGAACGTTCTAAGTCTGTGTTTGATATCTGATGTTTTGGCCTGTTGAATATGCCGGAGAAGATTACGGAGACTATCCATCAACATCTTATCTTGCATCCACACTAGAAGAACATACCAACTACATAGACACTATCAATACATACACCAGACATAGTTTTTATTAATAAATCTTTTGTTATTGTTGAAAGGAACTGTTGTCGGAGTATGTGTTGAAGGAATAACGGAGAGAGAGAGTGAAAGAAATAGATATATGGAAGGGAAGACAGAAGAGAGGAGTGTAGACTAAAGTCAGGCAATAATCCCAACAGATAATAAGTTGAAGATGTACTTGTTGATTCCAACTTCCTCTCAGGAAAACAAGTGACATAATTGGTGGAGCAGCGGGGTACAAAATAATACCCATATGACCTGGGCATAACAGGGCATATACATAGAGGGGTACCTGCATATTGGCACAGACATAGCGGAGTACCTGCATGTTGGGACATACTGATTGGAATAAATATAAGTATACATTGATGACTTTTAATGGAAGGACGTCCATTGGATATATGGTGCCATTACATTTATGGTAGAACCATTTCATTAATGCTGGTGACTTTACAGTGAGAAAGTTCCAGACAGAGTGAATGTGGATAGGTGGTAAGACACATTACATACCTAGTCACACGATCACACGTCTACATAAGTCTTTATCCTATATCTCCTCTGGTGGATGAGAGAGTGGTTGTGATGTACGGTGTGGTGTTGTAGATTTAGAATATTTAATAGACATAGATAAATGATATAGGTTCTAGGTAGATTATCTGTTTATAGGAAGGACTTCTTTATTGCTTGAGGTGTCTGTACTCTATTTGCGGACTTACATTCTTAACTATGGCAACTCCTAAAGTAACTACAGCAGAACTAAGGGCCAACGGGGAGGAAATTGGTTTAGCTGGCTCGGAACTAACTGATTACATCCAGGAAAGAGAGCGAGAGATTCGTCAAGCGGAACGAGAAGATCGGAAGGCCGAGTTGGAAGTGAGAAGAATAGAGGTGGAGACCAAACGAATGGAAATGGAACAAGAGGCCAAGAAACTGGAACAGGAGACCAAGCGACTGGAAATGGAACAAGAGGCCAAGAAACTGGAACAGGAGACCAAGCGACTGGAAATGGACCAGGAGACCAAGCGACTGGAAATGGAACAGACTGCCAGGAGACAAGAAATGGAACATGAATACCGCTTGAAAGAGTTAGAACTCAAGACACAAACTAAGGGTGAAATAGATGCAGCAGAAGGAAGTTCATCTTCACCTGGGGCAACCCACATGATGGGGCAGGGTTACCATGCCATGAAGTTTCCCTTGGCGGTCTTTGATGAAAGTAAAGAGAAGATATACCAGTTTTTGGATCGGTTCGAGGCTATGGCAGTCGCTATGGGACTGGATAGAACCAGATGGGCTCTTAAATTATCCCAGGCTTTACGTGGTTCAGGCTACGAGGTCTACACACGCCTACCACCAGGACATGAAAATCAGTATGAGGAATTGAAAGCCGCTTTGATGAAACATTATGAAGTCACAGCCCAAACGTATAGGAAGAAGTTTAGATCGTCTAGACGAGAGCCGGGAGAACTATTCGCCGCCTACAGTCTAAGGCTGAAATCCTATCTCCAGAAATGGATGGACTTGGCAGAATTCAAGAGGGATTATGAGAGTCTCGAAGAGATGATGGTGGTCAACCAGATGCGAAAGCAAATGTCGAAACCTCTCAGAACATTCTTGGGAGAACAAGGGGCGGAACGGATTGATGTTGTAAATAAGCTGGCGGAACGATTCGTAGAGGTACATGGGGAGGCTGCGGAACTCAGTATTCAAACCAAAGGTCAGGAGAAACAAGAGAAAAAGAAACCTAAGAACTGGGAAGGAGAAAAAGTGGAACCTTATATAAAGCACACAGAGGAGAGTTCAGAGAAGGTGAAGGTAGGAAACCAGAGCACCTCGAATTCTCAAGCGAAACGACCGTGGTCTGAGAGGTGGTGTTCATTCTGCAAGGTACCATCGCATAACACGAAGGACTGCAGATCGAAACCTAAAAGTTCTTACTTCGCAGCATGCAAAGTGATTCCTACATCGGTGATCACAGACAAGGCTGAGGTTGGCGAAGGAGAAAGGAACACAAAGGACACACGGAAACCTAGGAAGGGAACATGGTGTACACACTGCCAGTCGATAACACATAATACTGTGGACTGCAGATGCAAGGCAAACGATGCCAATTGCATAACCAACCTCGAGGAATCAAAAGAGGAAGGCAAGGAAACGGTCAAGGAGATGAAAGACACTCAGGACCAAGAGAGACCACCTGTGGTTGAACTGATTGAAGTCAATGGCCAACAGGTTGCTTGTCTCTACGATACAGGTTTGGATGGGGAAGCGGTGGTGGACGCCAGCTTGGTAAGCCCAGACCAACTTACAGGGGAGACCATAGAGCTAAAGCCGGCAATGAGGAGTGCTGTTACCATGACGCTGCCAATCGCCAAGGTGGAGATTAAATCCAGGTACGTCACGGGCATTATTCCTGCGGCGGTATTAGCTGACTCCCTATTCCCAATGATCATTGGCACGAAATATGTCTTTTTGGGGATGCCCAAACAGCCAACCCACAAGGGAACAGTAGTCAGTGGATCGCAAGGGAAGGAAAAAGAGGCAGAGACACTATGCGACAACTCGGAGATAGGAGAATTGCATACTGCCCAGAGGAAGGATACTACGTTGCATCCTTGCTACAGGAAGCTGCAAAGAAGTGCTGAGCTACCAGAACGGGGACAGTACTATCTGAAGAATCAACTACTCTATCGGAGAGCTGGGAGGGGAGATAACCTGCATGAGCAGTGGGTGGTTCCAGAGACCCACCGTCCTCACATTCTTCAGAGTGGACACATCATAGGCGAGAATCGACATATGGGTGTCAGAGAGACCTTGCAGCAAATATCCGGCCATTATTGCTGGCCAGGAATGACCGGAGATGTACGCCGGTGGTTGAAGTCTTGTTCGGAGTGCCAGAACGCACCACCCAACAAGCGGACTAAGAGTAAAATCGCTTTTAAAGTGGAAGACAAAGTGGAAGTGTGGAGTCCAGCAGAGACCAATATACTCCAAGTAGGATGGAAAGGACCTTATCCTGTGGAAAAGGTGGTGTCCAAGAACATCTACAAAATACGGATCGGGGAAGAGCAGAAAAATCTCCCTAGACATCTCATTAGGAAATATGAGGAGAGATCCGGGAGAAAAGCTTCGCACTTTATGGTGATGGCAGCCATTGGGACAAAAGTTACCAGTCCAGACAAAGACCAGAGATCGCCAGTACAACATAGGAGGGCCTATGGGACAGTACGTGATAGGTCAGATTTACCCAACGACAGGAGGAGGGAAATCACAAGTCAGGGAAAGGACAAGAGTGAAAGTTTCACCGGTAACCAAGTTCAGAAGGGGTGGGTAACGTCGGGAAAGGCGAGAAATACCCAGGACTCCAACCGAAGATTGGCTGACCAGATACAATATCGCCCAAGATGGTCCTGGAAGCAAAAGTCCAGGAGATTTGGGAAAGACGACTCGGTTCAACGAGGACGAGGCGGAACATCCCCAGAGGCAAAGCCGGGGGAAACCAAGAGGACATGGAAGCAGTGTTACAATCAGGATGGGACGATCCGTCTGTATTGTGAGCCATCGCTTACGCCAGTGGAAAGGAGGTCGACTGAACGTACAGGAGCGATGAGCCAACACTAGTTTCAGTCATGGGTAGTATGGTAGGGTGCTTATGAAGTCGCCTACTGGATGAGGTGTTGATCCAGGTGAGGATCCAATCATATCATCAACATGTGATGTTAATAGCTACTTCAGAGAAGCTCAACGCACGGGGGATGTGATGGACGTTGTTGTTGCAACAGGACTTCACAGTGGAATACATCCCTGGTAAGGAGAATGTAGGAGCGGATTTCTTATCTAGACATCCAACTCCAGAGGAAGAGGAATAAGTTGGAGGATCATAGGAATCAAAACTACAGGGATGAAGAGTCGACGCGGTCAACTCTCTTAAGAGGGGGCCTATGTCACAGAAAAAACTGCAGTTTAATGATTCCTTGATAACTTACATATTAAAATACAAGGAAGGAGAAGGGTTAACAATTGTGTACTTCATTCTGCGAGGAGGAATAAAATTCACGAGCATTGACCTACGAATATAAAAATAGGATACAGGTACGCGCCGAGGGCAGTGACTCCCGCTAGTATCGGCCGACGGGAAAATGAACGGAGAATGCTTTGAAGTGCAAACGAGCGATGGACAGAGGACCAGCTCAACAGCGGAGAACGGAGCGCCCGGACGTATACGTGATTTCACTGAACTTTTGATGTTACGGGAACGACAAAGGCGATTGTTGATGTATGGACATCAAACACTAACGAAGAACGGAAGGCCCAATATAAATAGTAGCAACTGGGATGGTTGGGTTAGTGTGTGCTACCGAAAGGGACGGCAAACTGGATTTATGTCTCCTGAAAATAGCAAAGAAATCATCCCGGGAAATGGGATAGAAGTGATTGTGTGCTAATAGATTTCAATGCTTGGAGTATCATTAATTCTAGATATATAAGGTAACACTAATATTAGCATAGGGAAATATGTGGTTGTGCGTAGGGTTTACTATTGCTTTCTATTTAGTGAATAGTTTATACTTTAGTGAATTCTGCTGTTTATGTCAGAGTAATTCTTTCGGAGGCTGTTTCATTACGGCTGGAGAAAGATAATCACATAGACAGTGATATGAGGCAGACTTAAATCACCTAATTTAATGTTTATTACCCAGGTTCTACTACACAGCCTGACCTATCAAAGAAGATCAACCAGTACATCTCTTGTACAGAGAAAGCAGTGTTGATAATACAGGAAAGACATTTTAATTTAATCAGGCACTTCACAGGTGCAGTGAAAGTATATCACTATAGCAAATGCAAAGTGGGTGACTTAACGAATGTCAAAAAACAGGTTTTGGTGAACCTTAGAGAAGAAACTTTATTCAAGCATAGAAAATAGGATAAAACATTTTCATTTAGTACTCACCTAAACGAAACAGGGAAGAACCCTAGACCAGTGTACATATATTCAGAAAACGGTTAAATAACTGTGGACAGGTGTGAGGTGTTTTCACTGATGGATTATAACAACATAAAACTGAAAACTCTGTCTACGGAAAGGACTTACCGTGATCACATTACTGTACGGTGTTACTGTGGTGAACAATTGTTTGTGTTTTCAAGAATTGGATTAAGTCAAGACCCAAGCTGAACGGATCATACCGGGTGAGAACGTTCTAAGTCTGTGTTTGATATCTGATGTTTTGGCCTGTTGAATATGCCGGAGAAGATTACGGAGACTATCCATCAACATCTTATCTTGCATCCACACTAGAAGAACATACCAACTACATAGACACTATCAATACATACACCAGACATAGTTTTTATTAATAAATCTTTTGTTATTGTTGAAAGGAACTGTTGTCGGAGTATGTGTTGAAGGAATAACGGAGAGAGAGTGAAAGAAATAGATATATGGAAGGGAAGACAGAAGAGAGGAGTGTAGACTAAAGTCAGGCAATAATCCCAACAGATAATAAGTTGAAGATGTACTTGTTGATTCCAACTTCCTCTCAGGAAAACAAGTGACAGGGAGACACAGCATCGACAAAAATCAGAGGTGGGTTAATGAAAGAACAGAACCACCTGATATTGGGTCGGTACACAAATAGTATTGTGTGGTCGTGAAGTAGTAAGAGACCTGTGGTTACATAAGTATAATGCTTTCCTATGATGTATTATTATTATTATGTGATGTATTAGTTCATGCATTGATACACAAGATAGATGGTTGTACTTATGTGTGATGAATATAGGAGTGTAATATGAGCATTTGATGTATTACGTAGGGTGGTAGCTAGAGTAAGGTGCAGCCATACTTAGGGCTACCCAGGCTATATGTCTGGGTCACATGTTTAGTAAGTTTTAGTCTCCCAATATTTGAAAACGAAGTTTTCTTTTAAGAGGGGGGTAATGACATAAGCCTGGGTCACTGACATTGAGTTGAGTGACCGGGCAGGAGGAAGAATGGAGATGAGAGTGGGAGACAGTAAAGTGACTGACCTGGCTACGAGGAAAACAATCAACCCTCAGAAATAATGGGGCGGATATGAGTGGAAATCCCCAGGGGGGGATGGGTCGAAAGACAGTGGTGTGTTGTGTGAAGTGAGGAGACTGGAAAGTCAGTGAGAGAAGAGACCGACTGCGGGTCAGGTCGTTTAAGAGAGAGCTCCGTGTTGTGTTGTGCTTCTAGTGGTGAAGACAGGCCTGAACCCAGAGTGGGTTCTGTATTGAGTGTGGGCCTAAACCCAGAGTGGGTTCTATAGTTGAGCAGTGGCTCCAACCCAATGTGTGGGTTGTATTGTGGGAGACCCAGCCGTGGATAGTAGCTGGATTACCTGTCTTGTGGATTGAGATTAGAAGCCAGCCGTGAGAAGGCATTGATGTGTGCTGGTTAAATTGTGAGGAGGATATTTCTATTCTATGGATTACGTTATGTTCCTGGATGTATAAACCTGTTCCGTTTGTCCGTCTTATTTTTGTAATAAAGGATTATGTGCGCCAACGGAATCTTGTTTAATGCCTGGTGAATATGCACTGCGGGGGTGAGTTACATTGCAAGACAGATATCTCCATTGACACACCATGAACATCGTTACCTAGACAACGACCATCACACAAAACTTATCATCAATATCATGAACAGTATCATCGTGAGAACTTCGTGATATTATCATCAAGAGAAACGTGTGACACAGGAAATGTCACAAAGGAGAACGGGTTCCTCGAGACAGAAGAGACAGTCTAGATTCTTTGGCCGTGTCAGAAACAGGGGGACGCTGGAGGTGTATGTCGTCACAATGCGAAAGTTGACAAATGGGAGGGGGAAGGCAGGGTGAGACCACGACAGAAAATGCTAGGCAGTTTGAGATAATGCCATGGCGGAATATCACTATCAGAAATGAGTGGCAGCACGCGAAACAGAAGCCTGCAGGCAGACATGATCGCCAACGCCACACGGCATGGACCATACGAAGACGTTGACCCGCGGCTGTGACGTTTGGTCAGTAAACGGTTTCAGAATCCCGCATTTAGGGTTCAAAATCAGTTGCTGGCGATTTTGGAAGCAGATTTTCTTGCGTTGATTTTTAACTATGTTATGAGCGTCGGTGTTTCCGAAAGCGATGGTCAACTATAATTTGGCAGCAGACAGTCTTTTGTTGGTGTTTCATACAATGGTCGTTCAGATAGCAATGGCAAACTACTGAGCGTAAACTTGCCAAGAAATCTCAAACAGCCGAAATATGATGGGTTTGACTGCGAGGTCCTGTAAATGAGATGCAACTAACTAGTGAAGAGACTAATGACATTAGAACATTATATACAACTATAAGAAAGAGACGAACAGCGTTCTTTAGTCAAGTAATGAGAAGAGAGGCATGGAGAACATCATGAAAGCTGGAAAGATCAGTGGAAAAGAGGCAGTGACAGACAGGAGAAATGATGTTGGATGGATTGAGACGGTGGTATAAAGGAATATCGTCAGCAGAGTTGATCCAGGACATCAAAGACCGAGATCTGTGGCGAGACATGAACACCTACGCTAGTTGGAATCATAAAGGCTGATGATAACAATGATAATGACGATGAAGATGAGTGCACGGTAGAATAAGTGGTCAGTCTTTCCCTCACCGAGCGATCGTCGAGAGCTGATATCGAACTCTCGGCCTACAGCGCCCATGCCAATATTAGCAGAGCGTCCTGACCAATACACTAAACCTGCCAATCATCCATAGACATACACGTGTAATATTCGGGGCACTGACAAGACTAGCGTTTCTCTCCATCCTAGCAAGGCATTCAACTGATTCACTGCCGAAGGATAATATATCGCCCAAAAGTGACCTCCAATTTGGACAAAAAGACGATATATCGCCTTACTAGGGTCATGGTGTTATTTGTTTTGTTTCGTGTTATCTTCAGCAATTTTAATGGTCGGTGAACGAAAATTTACATATAATATTTTGTTTATTTTATTGTATAGGATATTTGGTCAAAACATACAGTTCGTTTACCATTGAATCAGTTAAGAGGCGATCACATGGCCTTACTACTGTAGAATCTGTTATGATTAGATGAATAAACATTGACGAGCTTTCACTACAGTTAACATTTTACCGGCTTTGTATTTTCTCAACGTCCGGGTATGTCTCCCCCTGTGTTATCCTATCGACCAAGCTAGTCATCTCCATTACAGTCGCAGAAAGAATATCGGCTGAAATGGTGGGCTGAGGTTTCTAGAAGCAAAGTTAGAACAAAGAACTGTAACAACAAACAGACGAGCCAGGTACATATGTCCCACCTCTTTGAATACCCAAGGAAATATTGTGTGTGTAAATACAGTTGAAGATTTAATGAGCCGGTGAGATTGTCTCGCTGAGATAAAGATGAAACAGTGTTGGCGTGAAGCCACGACGTGGCAGCAGTGAGTGCAAGCGAATGAGATTAACTACAAGAGTTAGCCGGTTAACAGCATTTTAATCAATTCGTTTCCCAACATCTTTTAAGAGATGCGTAATTCACCCAAAGTGTATATTTAGTCTTTGAAAGAATTGTTTAACTTCGTTGGCGGTAGTAACTATATCAAAGTAAGAACTGAGTGAAATAAACTACATAATAACTGCCTATGATTACACGTAGTTAAGATGCTGCCACGGTAGACTGAATTAATAGTATGACTATTTGAGAAGTCAAGTGTAAGGTAATAACTAAACACACCGCGGCTAACTGTTTGAGAAGTGGATATAGTCAATAGTACTCCTGCCTACCAAGACTGGTTCTGGTTCGGTAATGACAGGCTTATTTTTATTTTCAATCTAGCACAACTCTTGCCGCTCTTCGTAGCGAAGGTCTACGGACGCGATTATTAAGTCCGTTTACCTGCGTTCGAAACACAGCAGCGGCTGATTTGACTGCGTTGCGCTAGGTTTTATCGAGCTGGTATGGAAGCCGGTCGTTCAGAAAGCAATGGCAAACTACTGAACGTAAACTTGTCAAGACATCAACAACAGCAGCAAAATGCTGGTGTTGACATATTCTGTAAAAAAAGGATATGCAAAAAAAGCACAACTCTGGGACGAAACAGACTCAAAGACATGGCCAACATTTGGCGCTAACTGAAAGCGGGTAATACCGTTGACTGTCATACGGTATCTCAGTCATATCTGATAAAGACCTGACTATCTTCATTCGGCGCTGACAGAAAGCAGGTAGTACCGTCCACTGTCATACGGTATCTCAGTCATATCTGATAAAGACCTGACTATCTTCATTCAGCGCTGACAGAAAGCAGGTAGTACCGTCCACTGTCTTACGGTATCTCAGTCATATCTGATAAAGACCTGACTATCTTCATTCGGCGCTGACAGAAAGCAGGTAGTACCGTCCACTGTCATACGGTAGCTCAGTCATATCTGATAAAGACCTGACTATCTTCATTCGGCGCTGACAGAAAGCAGGTAGTACCGTCCACTGTCTTACGGTATCTCAGTCATATCTGATAAAGACCTGACTATCTTCATTCGGCGCTGACAGAAAGCAGGTAGTACCGTCCACTGTCATACGGTATCTCAGTCATATCTGATAAAGACCTGACTATCTTCATTCGGCGCTGACAGAAAGCAGGTAGTACTGTCGACTGTCATACGGTAGCTCAGTCATATCTACGTAAAGACTAATGGGCTAGTGTAGAAGTGTTCGGAATGGGATCCTATGAGTCGTGGATGACTTCATTCTGGCTGCATTCATGTGTTGTGTGTGAGTGTGTGTGTGTGTGTGTGTGTGTGTGTGTGTGTAAGTGTGTGTGTGTGTGTGTGTGTGTGTGTGTGTGTGTGTACTGACTGTCCCATAAAGTAGGTCAGCAAGTCAAGGACCCACTTACACGCCCTGGTTTTACTTGGCATCTTTTGCCAGGCCCATATTTCTATAAACCAATGACCTCCAGGTTGGTGATGTGGTCACTATCACCGCCTGCCTATAAGCAGCCACGAGAAAAGAAAAAAAAAATCTTAATCTCGACTTTAATAAACATGTTTGGTGACAGCTGCAAGCCAAGAGATAACATGTGTAAAAACACAGACCATATCATGAAAGGCATGTGCGAGAGTAAGTTAATAAGTAAGTCACAAATGGCTGTAGAAAAATAGCTAATATGTTAACAACGTGAAACCAGTTTATTTTTATACATACATTGTCCCTTTATTTCTCAACATAATTTCCACCAACACCGATGCACTTATCCCATCGTTTTATCAGTCCTTCCAAACCGGCTGCATAGAACTGCGTGCTTTGTTTTAATTTACCGGCCATCTCACAGAACTGTGTGACTTATTTATTGACTCGTCCTCGTAACTTTTTCTGCCCAGCTATGAACCGCTTTACGGGATAAACTTTTGTCAGCATAAACACTGAAAATTCACCTTGGCGGGAGCCATTTCGCGAATGACGCCGAAATTGAATGTGAAGTGAAAACGTGATTTAGAAAACAGAGCACACAGTTCTATGCAGCCGGTTTGGGAGGACTGATAAAATGACGGGATAAGTGCATCAATGTTGGTGGAAATTATGTTGAGAAATAAAGGGACAGTGTATCTATAAAAATAAACTGGTTTCAAGTTATCATATTTAGCTATTATTCTACAGTCATTTGTGACTTACTTATTAACTTACCCTCGTACCTGTTGTGGGTTTGTGATGTGATGTGACCATCATATTCTGTAGGCCTAAATGAACGAAAAAGGTCAGCCTTTCTCTCTATTAGCGAACGACAAGCGCAGACTTCTAACTCTCGCCTGACCAAAATCGTAACATTCTAAGCGTAACCTACTAACGATTACATTAACGCAGCCGCTTTTCCAAATTAAATGTCTGGAAATATAGGCACACCCATCTGATGTTTCGTTCTCCAAGAGTTAAGACCGCAGATAAAATATAATCTTATATAACCAAAAACAAAAAAACATGTTAGTTGCATGTCCTTTACAGGTTAACACCAGCATTTTTTGGCTGTTCGTGCTTTTTCTGGAGAAGTTTATATTCAGTAATTTATCATTGCTTTCTGAACGACCGGCACCCAAACCATTTCATAAAAAAAAAAAAAAAACCTTAAGGTGGTCTTCTATGCACAGTTGTGTTTTGAACGCGGTATGCGGGATTACGAACTGCGCGCGTAATGCATTCGCCAAGGAGCAGGCGGTTTAAATAAATCATTGTGAATTAAAGCTTGCTTGAGCGAAAAAGAAATGGTGCGTGGTATGTGACACCCAAGAGCGATTGTTTCGCTGATGCATGATCTCCCCCCTCCGTGCGGTATAACAGTTGAAGACATTATTAAAGTCAACAAACATGCTTATTGCAACACAAGTTCAACTGTAGATATTCCGAGCGCAACGTCGAGGGCAGCAGACATAAATTCCGCGAGGGAATTTTTTCCCCACTTCCAGCCGACAGCGGTAATATTTATGTTGACTGCACATTTACACAACACGCCCTCAATGATTGCTACTCTACAGCAGTGACTCTCAAAGCTCCTGCTGTTGGTGACCACCTGTGAGCAGTGGGTGACTGACCAGGGTTGCAGCTTGTCCGATGACAAGAAAGCCTTCTCGATCTCTCATGGAATGGGCCCGATTAACCACTAGACAACATGTTAATAAAGATTAATGGCCTCTTAGTTGTTGTCTCCTGACAACAAATATTTTTGGATCCAGTCTATTACTGCCTGTAGGAACTGTTTTATTTTGTGGTCCTGCTTACTATTGCTCTTACTTGCACAACAAGAAGAGTTGCATTATACAAAGGGGTGGTCTTTGTAATAATTATCATCCTGTGTAATTTCTGCAGTGAAGATCGGCATTAATGCATATTCGCCAATTTATTTTTACGGATAGTTTTCGTTGCGTATTCTGCTAGGTATTACCGAGACCAGTCATTGGTGTTGTTCGTCCACGCATACCTTAGAATGTCAGCCGTCAAGTTGTGACAGGTCCTTGAATTATTAA
Source organism: Cepaea hortensis (assembly GCA_963921405.1). NCBI lineage: Eukaryota > Metazoa > Mollusca > Gastropoda > Stylommatophora > Helicidae > Cepaea > Cepaea hortensis. The sequence goes on along the minus strand of OY992877.1, from coordinate 212,205,551 downwards.
GCCGTCTGCTTCTAGCTTTGATGCTTGTGGGTTTGTTGTCTAGCTACGTAGTTTAGACCACTCGTATACTTGTTCTGGAAACCCCTGGGGTGCTCGTGCTCTGGGAGATGCCATCGCAGGCGGGTTGCCGTTCTGTGTTGTGACGTAGAGCCATTGGGGTAAAACCAATGCAATGAAGTCGATCCTCTCTATGGCTCTGGGTTTACCCTAGCATCTTTGTCCTCAACAATATCCAACATTGTTTTTAATTAGTGCTAAACAGGTACAGTCTCCTAGCAGATACCGCCGCTGGGCAACTAAATGAGGAGGTGAAGTGGCTAGTTCTCTTTTTTATAACTTCTCCGTGGCGAAGTGGTCAAGTCGTCTGCTTCGTGTTCCGAAGGTTGTGGGTTCGATTCTGGGCTACGTCTTTCGGTTCACGTGTGCATTTTCTCGGAGATCTCTGGGGGTCGTCACAGGAGCTACGGAGTTCGTGCTTCGTGCGATGCTTTCTGCGGGTCACCCTGCAGAAAAAGACCGAGCCATACGGGATAAAACCCGGGGCAATGAAGTCGATCCTCTCCACTTGTAAGACTAAGACTATTTTACCTGCCAGACTATTTTTATAAAATTAAGAATTTACTCTAGTAGACATTTTCATTGAGGAGCAGCTGGCCGAGTGGCTAAAAATGATGTATTCTCCTTCGGGAGCCCTGGGTTCAAATCCTTGGTACGGTGTGGAAGTTTGTCTCTCAGGGACGAAAAGAAAACCCTAACCGATACTGTTTGCGGTAACTGCACTAGCCAGGCGGCCTTACCCTAATTCCTCGGTTAAAGACCCCCCCCCCCCCCCCCTCAACGTCCTACACCGCAAGATACTATAGGCAGTAGATGGCAGCTTATGCCCCCCAACCCCTTTCCCTACACCACAAGGTAATATAGGAAATAGACGACAGTTCATGACCCCCCTGTCCTACACCACAAGGTACTGTAGGCAGCAGATGACAGTTCATGACCTATTTTTATTAGGATCGATTCCATTACGGTAAGATTCAGAAAAGAAAATAATTCTGTGTCTCCTGGAGACCCAGCCCGGACGACTGTCCTGGCAGGCAGCGCACTAACCACTACACCAAGCCGGTTCCCGTGCTAGTACCATCTGTCATCAATCAAGCCCAGCAAGGAAGAAGTTCTGAAAAATGTCAGCTTAGATTCAAGCGGCGAGTCACATAAACAGACATCCCCAGACACAGGAAATGACAGCCAGACATTTCGGAAACAGGAAACCCAATAATGACCCAACATATAACAGGTTGTCACAACGTTAGTTGAATGAGAATGGACATCTCTTAGAGATATATAGCACTAGATTGGACTAGACCAGCTGACAATGGATCGCATTAGATTGGATTAGATCAACTAACAATAGATAGCATTGGATTGGATTGTACCAACTAACAACAGTGATCAATTGCATGCAGACATAGTTATTGAATAACAAATGCAATTACTAAAGAAATGTCACGTATTCTACCATCCTCAGCAAGACAAATAACCACTCTAATTCATCGTTTCACAATCCACATTCTTTAGACAACAGTGACAGGGCAATCTTAAAATATCGCGACAGCAGGAAAATTTAAAATAAAGGAAAATAGGGCAAGCTAAGAGAGGAAGTGTTAGTCAATTTGATATTGAGCCGGGATTCTTTACTGTAAGTGACTCGTGTTTGCACTACCAGAGGCTCTGGACAAAGATAACGACACACGTCGAGGAAATGGCTTAGTGACTAGGTGGTTGGTTTGTTGGTTATTAATACCAGTGAAATACTGAGTTTTAGCTCTTCGATCAACTTGGCTTTCGGATGAAACCTGACAATTGCGTGTATATTTCGATGTAACCTAGGAGGTGACACTGTCTTCTCGAATTAGTCCCAAAGTAGCATCTTCACTTCAAATGTGTTGCTGATTCTCCTTTACTTCTCCTGGCTCAGAATTGAAGACCAGAACTGGAACATCGCATCTTCAGAGGAAACTCCTGGCTTACATCCTAGGGCAGAAATTGCAAGCACGAGATGAAATCATCCATCTCCTACGCGAAAAAACAGGAGCGGTTTAAATACACACAACCGCTCGCCGTCATCTTGACCGGAAGTTGATGGAGAGACACCTTTGGATGTATCTTAATGATAATCAGCACATCACAAACTGAATGGATGATATTTGGTATCGGTTGGTAGCGTTCCTGCAAAGGTTTCAGGCGATAGTTTGTTACATTGTGTTTTAAAAAGGCTTTATAACTACAACCCATGGTGGTGGCGAATGTGAATAATAAGGCCAATTCGCGCTATAAATGTTCGTCCACAGTGGTTGCATGTGAACACACGGTATAGGTTTCAGGTTTGTCATTGTCAACAGACTACAGCCCAAAGCCCATCGAGAAGGCACATTCTGTAGGAAAAACACTTCATCTATAGCTTGATACTTCAGTGTACATGTCACACAGTATGATGATGATATAAATCCAGACACTACAGTACAGTGTACATAACAAATAGGATGAAGATAATAAATTGTTTGTCATTTTCAGTACCCTGCCATAAACACTAAGTTGATTTTCGGGATAATTTTAATTTCAGAAGTTCGCCATGGCTTTCTGAACCAGAAGTCATCGTTGAAGTCCAGCCGACCACTGTATTAAACGAACAACTCCGATTTAAGAGCACAGGAAGTTTAAGCGCCAGCGAGATACGCCTCTCGATCAAACTGAACTCTTTATTGGATTGCTATACTCAGGTTCCCTAGAAATTTGACATTGCCTTGTTGGGTAGGATGCTATATGGAGAGAACCACTTTCCAAGAGGCTGCATTCTTCCTCAGTCACACTTAGAAAAAAAACAAAAAACGTCCAATTAACATGCCTTAGAAACTGGCCGGAGGACCAGGTGTAAGCTTACGCCCTTTCACTTTGGAATGTTGTAAGGGTAGATCCTCCTCCCTCCTCCCGCCACACACACAGATAACCAACAGCTGTTAGTGTGTTATAGATAGACAAATTATAGTGTTGCGAGGAAGAGACGTACTTAGGCAAGTGTGTATACTGTCAGGTAAATGTAAAGACAGATAATGAGCAACACAGACTAAATAGTGATAAACAGACACTCAGGCATAGCGTAAGACAGACAGAGACACTTGCAGAAGAAGGGATGCATGGGTGATTGGGAATGCATTCGGGCAGGCGAAAGAAAGAGAGAGCAGACACACACACAAACACAAACACACAGACAAAATAGACCGAACAGACAGAAAGATAGACTTACAGCGTGCCTGACAGAAGAAAGAACAGATAGATGGATAGAGGACCGAAAATTTCCACGGGCATAAAGATAGAAGGGAGGTTGAGAGAACTGAAAGCCGGTAGAACAGTGACAGACAGATAGACAATAATACAGACAGACAGGAAGATATACAGACAGATAGACAGACATACAGACAAAACGAACGAACTTTAGTTTTAAAGGATCAAATATTGAAAAAAAAAAACAAAAACACACACACACACACAAACACACACAGAGAGAGAGAGAGAGAGAGAGAGAGAGAGAGAGAGAGAGAGAGAGAGAGAGAGAGAGAGAGAGAGAGAGAGAGAACGAACGAACGAACGAACGAACAAACTTTATTTTCAAAGGGTTAAGAATTGGGCACGCAGGCCCGTCTAACATTCTGCCCTTCTCTCACTCTCTTTCATACATTGAGATAGAGAGAGAGAGAGAGAGAGAGAGAGAGAGAGAGAGAGAGAGAGAGAGAGAGAGAGAGAGAGAGAGAGAGAGTTAGTTAGATAGTCGAGGTTCAAGCTTCACGGCAACGGGTCGTCCCCATTATGCTCCATTCCCGTACCAGCGAATATCACACAAAATGCTCGCCACTGTCCAATGTGAAAAATGGAATAGACGGGAGTCTTCGCAATCCAACAGCCCGCACAGGTACACTGTACATAATGCCGCCGTCAGAATGTCAACACAAAATTCATCCACGAATACCATAGTTCATCGTCGATGGACTAAGGACTCGGCAGTCACCAGAAAGACCTCATTGACCCGGGTTTTCTCACATGGCTCGGTCTCTTACCGCAGGGCGAGCCGCCGAAAGTGTCGTACAAAGCACGAACTCCGCAGCTTCAGCGCCGACTCCCAGGAGTCTCCCGAAAAATGCACTCGTGAACCGAAAGGGCAAAACAGTCAATTCAGCAACCGCCGGTAGCCATTGTTCCGAACGTACGAACGAACGAACGAACGAACAAACGAACGCACGCACGCACGCACACACACACACATACACACACACACACACACACACGCAGTGAAAAGGATATACGAGGGTAAGTTAATAAGTAAGTCACAAATGGCTGTAGAAAATTAACTAACTATGTTAACAACTTGAAACAGGTCTATTTTTATACATATACTGTCCCTTTATTTCTCAACATAATTTCCACCAACATTGATGCATTTATCCCATCGTTTTATAAGTCCTCCCAAACCGATTGCATAAATCTGCGTGCCCTGTTTTCATTTACCTGCCAACCCACAGAACTGTGTGACTTACTTATTGACTCGCCCTCGTAACTTTTTCTACCCAGCTATGCACCGCTTTACGGGAAATCGCTAGGAGTCAGGTCCAATGAAAACCCACCTTGGCGGGAGACATTTCGCTAATGACGCCGAAGTTGAATGTGAAGTGAAAACGTGGTTTAGAAAACAGAGCACGCAGTTCCATGCAGCCGGTTTGGGAGGACTGATATAACGATGGGATAAGTGCATCAATGTTGTGGAAATTATGTTGAGAAATAAAGGGACAATGTATGTATAAAAATAAACTGGTTTCAAGTTGTTATCATAGTTAGTTGTTTTTATAAAGCCATTTGTGACTTACTAATTACCTCACCCTCGTAAGTATGTGATTTATGAAGGCATGTATTCGGTATGAATTCAGTATTGAAAGAGTTTTCGGTTGAATGTGTAGAGACTCATTGGGATTTTCAGATCTGGTGAAAGGTCATTTCATAAGTGAGCACCATAGTGCTCAAAACATGTTTTGTATAAGTCCAGTCTAGGCAGTGGAATATGTAATAAATTTAAAACGGTTGCATGAGATTGAATCAAACTCTCACAGATATGCACCCACTCAATAGCACACAAATACACATTCCCTGGCATACACATATACTCACAATCACAATCACAATCTCACTAACAAATGTTTACTTACATATACATGCGCTCTCTCTCTCTCTCTCTCTCTCTCTCTCTCTCTCTCTCTCTCTCTCTCTCTCTCTCTCTCTCTCTCTCTCTCACACACACACACACACACACATACACACAGGCTCATGTATCTTTACAAGGCTTAATTCCCCAACTGCATCCCTTCTTCTGATGTGTCGCATTCATTTTCTGTAGCTTTTCCACGCATTGTTGATGTGTGATCGTGCAACACGCACCTCTGAATACCTCAGGGTTAATTTTCCTCTCTGTTCACGAAACTCTCCTCATCCTTTTCAAAACCACATCCCCATATTCTCCGATTTCTTCACCGTTTCATTACTCATTGTCCATCGTTTTCTTCCATATAAAAAAGAGCAGACAACACAACTTGCCCATAAGTGGATTTTTGCACTCTTGATACTTCTCTGTTTCAATACTCTGATCAATTTCTGTAAAAGAATCTTCGGATACATTCGTTTTTGCCGTATCTCCGTGTCACATCGTCCATCAGCTGCCACCTTTCAGCCTTGATATTGTGAACGATTTACCTGTTTTACTTTGATGCTTGTACCATTTATCAAGTTGGGTTGAGTTGAGCTAAGAATTGACATTATTGTACTCAGGACATTGACATACGCGCTCCGTCCCCTCGTTCAACAGCCAACGAAGAGTCAAACTACTAATCATTCCCACCGCTATCTGATTGACAGTTCTCCTGGTGTTCACTCTCAGTTTTGAGAATCTACCAGAACCCCCGCGAGTCCCCCACAATCTCATCCTTTCCACATTCAGGTTCTCAGTCTGTTACCTCACCTTTTCCGCCTGGGCCCACAGGCGAACGAACATCTCTCCCTTGTCCTTTCGTAATCTACCACCACGAGGTGCATCCCCTGTCACTCTATCAGCCTGTTCATTCCCCCATACTCCCGCATAGCCAGGGTAAAATAAACCATACAGTTCTCACAATCTGTGACCTCTGAAGCGAGGTGAGTCATTCCACACGAAACATTCCTTTCTCCGCCTTACTAAGCATACTCTTTGTATCCGTAATGAATACAATGTGTGTTGCATTGGTTTCCTCTAACCAACGGAGTGCCGCTATGACTGCTTCTACCTCCATTCTCGAGCTGGAAGTCGTAGCCTCGCATGCCAGACTCTCCTGTTTTATAAATCGTCCATTAGCCGTCGCAATGAAACACCAACCACTCCGTATGTTTCTCACGACTGACCCATCAGTAAAGATCACCATGTCACCTTGATGTGTTACTCTGGATCAGTTGTTGCACCTCAAACTCAGTGCGGCCCGCTGCCCATTCTCTGCACTCACGACCCAGTGTTACTTTTATATTGTGCCAGTCCGTCCTGTCTGCCGGTACTTCAACTTACTCTTTTTCACGATTGATGGTCTCTAGATCATACAGGTGTATCCCTTATTAAATGAGAAGTAAGGTGCCTCATTTCCTCCGCTAGCCTATGGGACACCCTTGGGCAAGGTGGAGTACCCGTTTAGCCTCCCGATCAGGGTTACGTGATGCCATGTGTGCAGGTGGTGGATGAAGCTGAAGAGCAGCCGACAGATAGTTGTAGGTTATGGTCTCCAGCTTCGCGACGGTAGGCAGAGGATCTGTTTTTGAGGAGACAATGGCTACGGGCATTGACCAGTATGGTCACTGCTAAGAAAGAAAGCAATAGCAAACTACCTTCTTTACAGATGCTAAGAAAATTATGTTGTGCGGTCTCATCGATAATCAGAGAAACGGCGTAAACGGGTGCTCCACATGAGCAGCCTCGCCCGGCAGGGGTAGTCATGTACACCAGGTGACTCCAGACCGTCAGCAGGCTACTAAGTGCAAACCATTAATATCATTGAAAAAGTAGGAACTCGGAATGTTAGAAAAATGAGTGCAGATGGAACATTAGAAAATATCAGACAGGAAATGGAAAGAGAGAAGATTAATATTTTAGGAATGTACGAAATGAGGAGGAAAGGGGCAGGGATAAAGACAGGAGAGGATTGTAAGATTATTTATTCTGGGGGAGAAGAACGGCAAAGAGGTGTAGCCATTAAAATCGATTGACAAACATCAAATTCTATTAAAGGATATGTGTCAGACACAATTCTATTAGTAAAATTAAACAGAAGACCTTTTAAAATAAATGTCATTCAAGTATATGCTTCAACAAGTTAATGTGGTGAAGAAAGTATAGAGGAATTTTATAATGACATGGAGTTTGCTTTAAAGTGTGAAGAATTGTAAAAAAAAAAAAAAAAAAAAATCAGATATAAATATTATAATGGGTGATGTCAAAGCAAAAGAAAGAAATCAAGACAATGGATGCAGTGTAGGCAACCATGATTTGGGAGACAGAAACGAAAGAGGATACAGACTTGTAGAATGAGTAAAACAACAAGAAATGGTTGTAGGAAACACCTGATTTAAACAGCATCCTAGAAGATTATGGACAAGGTGAAGTCCAGACAGCAGGATGTAAATCCAGATAGATTACGTCCTGATTAGCAGAAGGTTTCGAAATGCTGTAACAATCGTAAAAACAGTCCCCAATGCAGACTGTTACAGTGATCACAGAATAATTACAGGTATATTGAGGGTAAAGTTAAAGAAAGTCAAGTATACAACAGGAAGCCCTAAATATGATTTGTGGAAATTGAAAACTGACAAAGAAATCCATCCATCCATCATGTGCCATGCCGGTAAGCGTGGGCGGTCATGTTCTGCCATCTCACTCGATCAACAGAGTCGTGGATCAGTTCCGTGTTTCTGTCTCGACCATGCCACAAGGCCAAGCCATCCAGATACTTGTTTCTAGGTCTTCCCCTTGGTCTGTTCCCCTCGATCTTACAGTTGTCACCAAGTTCTCCAAATCATTTCTTCTCATAACATGCCCAAAAAATTGTGACTGTCTACGTCTAATGTCTCTGATCAGTTTACGATCTTCATTTGTTTCTTGAAGGACTTGTTCATTGGTCTTTCTGGCTGTCCATGGTATTCTTTGCATTTTCCTCAGAAACCACATTTCTACAGCCATCAGATGTTTTTCAGCCTGGCTGCTCATTGTCCAAGCTTCACATCCATATAAAAGTACAGGTTCTATGTAGCATCTCAACACTCTTTTTCTCGTTTCAATTGACATCTTTTTATTGGTCAGTATGTTTTTCATCTTGCTAAAGGCTACTTTTGCCATGGCGATTCTTGTTCTAATCTCTTCAAGGCATCTCCCATCAGATGTTATTACTGTTCCGAGGTAATTGTACCTATTCACTTGTTGAAGAATATTCCCATTTACTTGTATATTACACTGTGGTATTTCGTTCTTCTTAGTGACGACCATAATCTGTGTCTTTTTACAATTTAATTCTAACCCTTGTTGTTCACTGTGTGTAACAACCGCATCTACTAAATTTTGCAGGTCCTGTTCATTGTCTGCAATCAAGACTGTATCATCTGCATATCTAATGTTATTGATGCATCGTCCCCCAATGTTGATTCCTTCCATATTTTCAATATTTCTGAAAATATTTTCACTGTACAGGGAAAACAGATCTGGAGACATTACACATCCCTGTCTCACACCTCTCTTAATAGGCTGATATTGGCTTACTTGATTATCAACTCTTATGGCAGCTTGTTGTTTCCAATATATGTTTTTTACAAGTCTAAGGTCTTTCCCATCAATTTGTATATCTTCAAGCATCCTTATCATGTTGACATGTCTCACTTTATCAAAAGCCTTTGTGTAGTCAATGAAGCAAAGGTGTAGATCTTTGTTTACTTCTATAGAACGTTCGATTACGGTTCTCAGTATATACACAGCATTTACTGTATCCTTGCCTACTACAAACCCACATTGTTCTTCTCCTATTTCAGGTTGTATTTTCCTCCTAACTCTTTGCATGATAATTCTTAGCAAAATCTTCGTGATGTGACTCATTATACTAATTGTTCGATGTTGATCACATTCCAAGGCTCCTGATTTCTTTGGGATTGCAATAAATACAGAATTACATAACTCATGAGGTATATTTCCAGTATCATATATTGTATTAAGCAGACTGGTAACTTTATCTATTCCATATTCTTCTAAAGCATTAATCATTTCTGTTGTGACGCTGTCTGGACCGGACAAAGAAATACAAGATAATTTTAACATAGACGTAAAGAACAAATCTGATATATTGTCTGATATAGAGACAGATGAACTAGTTGTGATGGGTGATTTTAACGGACGAATAGGCACAAGAAGAACACCGTGGGAGGATTGCATGGGGCCATTCAGCGACACAGAGACTGATTGTAACAGCAATGGTCAACATCTACTCAACATATGTTCGGAACATGGACTAATAATAGCAAACAGTTTTTTTCAACATCGTCGTAGCCACACCAAAACCTGGTATAAATGGAGTGACTTAGACCAAGCATCTCAAATTGACTTTATTCTAATTAGGAAATCAGACAGAAGGCTACTGTTAGATTCAAGAGCACTCCCAAATACAGATGTTGATACTGATCACAAACCAGTCATAATTAAAAAGATTTCACCACACAGGAAAATAAGAAACAAAAAGGTAACAACACAAGTCATCAATTATAGGAGGCTGCAGGAAAATACGGTCAAAGACGAATTCAATCAAGAAATCCAAAACCTACATAACAACATCCCTGATGACCACTCAAGAGTAGATAAGGAATGGACATGTTTCAAGGCTGCCATGCTCGACACACTGAAAAATAAATGTGGAACAAAGAAAGTAGGGCAGGACAAAAGATTAAGAACAGCCTGGTGGAACAACGAAGTTAAAGATAGCATACTCAAAAAGAAGGTAGCATTCAAAAAGTGGATCCCAACTAAATCTGAACAGGACTATATTACCTATAGAATAGCACGACGTAATGCCAAACGAACAATTAGAGCATCTAGAGATGAATCCTGGAGAATATACGGTGAACAGATGGCGACCCTTAGCAAAGACTGCCCAAGAGAATTTTATAAACGTGTCACCACAATGAGAAACAGAGATGCATCTTACAACCCAACCACCATCATAAACAGCAAAAGAGGTATACCGATATTTCATCCACAACAAAGACTAGCAAGGTGGGCAGAATACTTTCAAGAACTACTTAACCCCACACATAACATAGAAAACCGCACTTTTGTGCCTAAATGCCAGGGACAGCAAGAACCAAATTTCATACCTGCAGAAGTCAAAGCAGTTATACAGAAAAGTCCTAAAAACAAATCACCAGGTCCAGATGGAATAACCACAGAAGCTATTCAGGCCTGTTGGGAAACAGGAGTTAAATGGCTGACAAGACTTTTTAACATAGCATGGGAAGAAAGAAAAGTCCCAGATGATTGGCAACAGGCAATAATAGTACCAATATGGAAAAAGAAAGGCAATACAAGAGAGTGCGAAACGTACAGAGGTATATCACTCCTGAGCCATATAGGGAAAATGTATGCAAAACTTTTGGAACAAAGAGCTAGACCAATAGTTGAACAACAGTTAAGAAAAGCACAATTCGGTTTTCGGAAAAGTAAAAGTTGCACTGATGCATTATTTACACTTAGACAAATTTGTGAAAAAACTATCGAATATAGTGACCAGCAGAATATTGTGTTTGTGGATCAGGAAAAGGCTTTCGATAGAGTAGACAGGTGCAAATTATGGACCATTCTTGAAGACTATGGGATAGAAGGGCAACTGCTAGAAAACATCATAGCCATGTACCACTCGAGCCAAAGTGCAGTAAGAACACAAGAAGGTATATCAAATATGTTCACAGTCAATACAGGAGTGAGGCAGGGATGTGTGCTCTCTCCCCTGCTATTTAATATCTACATGGACAGAATTTCCAAAGAAGCAAGTCTCGACAGAACAGATTCAGAAAATTTGGAACTCTTTACTCCAGATGAAACAACTGACCCACAAGGAATAAATAAACTTCTATTTGCAGACGATCAGTGCCTGTTTTACAGCGATGAGGGCAGACTACAAAATCATATAACTAATCTGAGTTCAACCTGCAGCAGATACAATATGAGAATAAACACAGCCAAAACCGAAGTAATGCAAGTTAGCAGATCGCCAGGCCCACTAAGTATACAGATAAATAACACACCTCTGAAACAAGTTAAAGAATTCAAATACCTTGGAAGTATGATCACAGAAGATGGCAGATTGGACAGAGAAATTGAAATCAGATGTCAAAAAGCTAGTGCACTTACATATCAACTATCACCCTTACTGAAGCATCCAAACATACCCATGTCCGCAAAACGACAGATAATAAACAGCATATTCACACCAACCCTATGCTATCAATCTCAAACCTGGACTTTATCCAAATTACACCTTCGCAAAATCAACACCTGCGAAATGAGATGCCTGAGGAGAGCTGCCAACTTAACAATCCGAGACCGAGTAAGAAATGCTACTATCAGACAGACTGTGGGATCAACACCTTGTGCCACATTTATTGAAAGACAGAAGATCAAGTGGTTTGGCCATGTCGTTAGAATGCAACATCAGCAACTACCATCACTGGCCTTACATCAAAGATCATCTGCGACGAGACCACGAGGACGTCCAAGAAGAAAATGGATTGACGACATCAGAGACATTGTACAACCACACGGAATGACACTATCCAGTGCCGCCCACCGGGCGCTGGAACGCAAATTATTCCTCCCCACGACGCTTGACGGCAGAAGTGGAAGATGATGATGATGATGATGATGATGATAGAGATCCTATTTCAAGATGTGGATGATCAATGGGAAATGTTGAAGAATTCAGTCAGATGCGCTGCAGAAAAGAAAACTGTTACAAAATTAAAGAAAGTGGGTCGTAAGCCATGAATAACTGAAGAAAGTTTACAACCGATGGAAACAAGAAGAGAGAACACAAATAATCTTGCCAAATATGAATACATTCACAGAAAAGTCAGAATATTATGTAAGGAGGCAAAAGAAGCATGGCTTCAGAAAAACTGCATCGAAATTGAAAAACAACACAACAGTAAAAATACCAAACTAATGCACAAAAAAATTCAGGAGGTTACTAATCAAAGAACAAAATGACATGCCACACACGTTGCAGGACTGGTGAACGATGGAGTCTTGTCAACGGATAGAGAAGAGAGTAACGCTCTGCAAAAGAATTATAATGATACTTCGCCACGTAGTGATAGAGCAATCTCCGTAGCGAAGTGGTCAAGCCGTATGACTGGGGCTCCGAAGGTTGTGGGTTCGATTCCGGTTCGCGTCCTTCGGTTCACGAGTGCATTTGTTTGGAGACTCCTGAGGGTCGTCGCTGGAGTTACGCAGCTCGTGCTTTGCGCGACGCTTTCCACGCTGCGGAAAGAGACTGAGCCATATGGGATAAAAACCCGGTGGAATGAAGTCGACCCAATCGACTTGTAAGCGACTGTTTATGGTAATGATATGTGAAACTGATGACGTATGACGTGTGTTAGTGTAATGCAGCAACACGATAGTATGTAATACATTAACCAATGGTATGCATAATCACTTCATTATATGCTTGCTTGCTTGCTTGTGTTCGTTGGCTTAAGCTCCAACGCGAAGTCCTGTATGTCGGATGAAGACATCCTGTTGTCCAACATCAGTGTGATGTCATACAGGACCTGAGGTTTGCTTGAGTATCCGTTGTCCCATGTCTGGCTTATTGGTGTGCAGACTGGTGGTTCCTCGCCGTACAGGCAGACACTCTCCGACTTCGGAGGAATCGGCGATCCTACTGACTTTAGCCAGGACCCCGAAGGAACCTGTTGCCCAGGACGCTCGACGAGGACGCGTCAATAGGTCTTGGCCAGTATATAAACCGGCCCTGGTGCCTTGGAAACACCTCTGCGTCCCACTTCATTATATAAAACAGCGGGAAATAGCTAAAACAATATGACTAGAACATCCAATGTACAAAATTCCGTTTATAAAATATATATATATATATATATATATATATATATATATATATATATATATATATATATATGGAAAGAGATAATATTCTACGCATCAAGAGAAGTAGCTAAATCAAATATGACTGGAACAACAAGTATACAAAAATCAGTTGAGTAAAATAAACATGTAGGTACAGAGACACTGTTCTACACATCAAGAGAAATAGTTCAGGTAGTTGCTAATCTTTTACAGGACGTGGCAGTCTATCCCAGCATCTTTGGCTGGTTGTGATTTCTTGGAAAGTTTACGTTCAGTAGTTTGCCATTGCTTTCTAAAAGACCGGCTCTCATACCTTTGTATGGAAACCAACGCAAGGCAGTCTGCTTCCAAATCGCCCGCAGCTGTGTTTCAGACGCGGTACGCGGGATTATGAATTGCGTCGGTAACACCTTCGCCAATGAGCCGACAAGGGACATAACTAAGCCAAATATAAATGGCATGCTAAATGTACACATATGTTTATGAAAAGAGATATGTAAGTAAAGAGACAATGCTCTTCACTTTAAGAGAACTAATTAAGACAAGCTTGAAGGGAACACCAAGTATATAAAAGCGAGTTGATTCCAAGAGATATTAAGTAAGAACAAAATGCTCTACATTCTAACCGAGGTATGTCTTAAACCAGAATGGGCATCGTTCTGAAGAGGAATATCGTGTCAGATCTTCGTGTAAATCCACACAAATTTGACAGATACTGCGTTTCTGGCGACACCAAGCATCGACCATAGTGGGAATTAGCTGGGATTTACCTCCGAGCGAACCCACGAGGGTATTAAGTTGAGTGAGTGAGCTGTCATATCGGGACTCAGTTACCACAAACTTGTCTTCATTTTCAAGCCAGTATGTGCACCTTTCAGAAACATGAATATGGATCTTCCCAGACCGCTCGATAATTTACAATATGACAGTCATCATGACATTGTCCTGCTTTACAGTCTCCTCTTGTTCATGTTCTTCCTACTCCTTCTGTTCCCTATTCTCTTTCATCATCAGCAACAGCATCATCATCATCATCATCATCAGCAGCAGCAGCATCCATCATCCATCCACCACCACCACCACCACCACCACCATCACCACCACCACCACCACCACCACCACCACCACCACCACCACCACCACCACCACCGCCGCCGCCGCCGCCGCCATCGCCGCCGCCGCCGCAGCCGCCGCCGCCGTCGCCACCACCACCACTACCACAATCATCAACATCAACATCGTCATGATCATTATTGTCATCACCATGAACATCAACCTCATTTCCTTTTCCTCGTTACCTCCGTTTCCTCCTTCTACTTCTACTGGTCTTCTCCCACTTTATTCTCTTTCTTCTTCTCCACCTTCTCCTCCTCCCCTTCTTCTCCTACCCTTCTCCTCCTCTTTCTTTTTATTCTTCTTGTTCACCTCTCTTGTCGTTGGTTAGCATTGTCTATTAAGATCTTGTGCACTAATATCACTAGCTAAAACTTTACTCCCACAACGAACTCGTCAAGTAACAATGTGTGAGCTTGAACAGTCAGCAGTGGGATGAGCCGTACCCCAGTGGCTAGCACACTCTCATACCAGCCCGATAGTTATGTACTCGAATCCTGTTAGAAGTGGATTGCTTATTGTATTGATTTGAACTTCCATATCTCCATAAAACAAACCGGCCCCTTACACAACGTCGCTCTCATCACGGTGCGCCAACCCCCTTCCCCCCCCCCCCCCCCCCCCCATCCCCCAATCCCTACACACCAACAAAACATCAATCTCTGGCCACTTCTCCAGCCTCATGCCCCCTCGTGTTCATGGTGTCTAAAATGTCCTATGTCCATCTCCGTGCTGGTCCACCCCAGCCACTTGTACCAGCAACCAGGCCTCCCATCCCTGTCCTCTCCCAGCCCGTGTGACGTTTTATATGGATAAGACATTTCAGTGGCCGAGACATTGCTACAATTTATAAGCCAGTTTTCTTCCACGTTCAGATCTTGTAAAATTTCTCTTCTCCTCGATCCACCATATTTTAATAATTGTTTGGTAACATCTGAGCTCAAAATCCCCAATTGTCTTTAGTGACTGCGAAATTGTCCATGATCACATCCACATGTTTCCACCGGGAATATGCATGCTGTCAATAAAATTACTTCATCGTGCTTGTTCGTTGTTGTACCACAGACTTAATACTGTTTATTCTCTGCATTGATATGTCCAGCCTAAGTCTTTCTTCTGTTGAGGAGCCCCTAATGTTTTGATTATGTAGCCAAGACATTCAACGTTTGTGACATATTCCCTTTCTTTATTGTTTCTTGTTATCATTGGTTGGTGTGTGTGAGACACTTCTAGGTGTATCTAGCCTAAAATGTGTTCAAGGAAATATCCTAGAAACTAAAGGCAGCCAATGACACGTATCAGATCAACTACTGGGTGCCGATTAGAATATACAAATATGAGGTTAACACCGTGAAATGCCTCAAGCGTAGACAGAGATCTTCAAATGTTGTTTACATTATGAGTAGACCAATGTCTCCGTGGTGTCCAGCAACACCAGCTGGACACTATGTCCATCTTCTGACGTACTAAACTGTCGATAGTGGAGGCTAGAACCAGAGTTGTTGCATGTTACATACATGTTACATACATGTTACATACATGTTACATACGACCGGTTTTAACATACGGCTTTGAATCCTGGACAATTAGTAAACAAGCCAAAACATTCACGGAAGCCTTGAAGTCTTATAGACACATGCTGAAAATTCATTGAACAGCAAAAATAAGCAGTTTGTACATTTTAAGGAAGACTATGACGCAAAGAAAACCTATCACAAACGTCAGAAAGAAGCTGTCATCATATTTTAGTCACAATATGAGAAGACAAGAACTGGAACATGTTGTGACAACCGGAAAGATTTGTGGAAAGAGAAAGAGAAAAAGAAAAAGAATCGAGAGAAAAATCTTGACAGTTGTGTCATGGTACGGGAGGAGGCCAACACATGAATTGGTGCATGCCGTACGAGATGGCAATTTGTAGAGAAGCATGATCGCCCACGCTAGCCGGCAAGGTACTTAGTGAGATGAGGTGTAAATAACAAGTTATATGACAGCACTCATTCTCCATCTACTTTATGCAATTCTCAATGATAACAATCACAGGACACATGAATATCAATCCTACTAAGTGTTGAATATAATAATATTGCAATAGTAGTAACCTATAACCTAGAACAGGAGTGGTCAACCTTTTAGTAGTGCCTGCGCTGAGGTAATGTTGCAAAGTCACAGAGCGTGCTAACCTAAATCCTTGTAAAGTAACTCAGTGTGCTCACCTCAGTTCTTGAAAAATGGCATAGAGTGACAACCTACGTTCTTGTAAAATTACTTAGCGTGCCAACCTGAGTTCTTGTAAAATCACCGAATAGCCTTAAACGAGTGGCATGCCACAATTTATTTCAAAGTTTACGTTCTAGAAAAAAAAAAAAAAAAGATATAAAAACCTGTATTTGAATTCACTCGGGAGCCATTGAAAATCTTTCCGCAGTCCGCGCTTGGCATGCGTTCTGTAGGCTGCCGTCGACTGGCCTCGAGAATTTTTTAAATGTTGTATATCCCTTACAGGACGTTGCAGTCAACACCAGCATCTTTCAGCTGCTATAGGCAAGATTACGCTCAGTAGTTTGGCATTACTTTCTGTGGGGCCGGCTCATATACCCCCTTAAGTAACCAACGCGACTAGAAGTCAATAAACAACTCATTCCGTGGTAAACTCTGCTTTGTAGCGATTCTCATGTGCTAATTGTCTCATTCTTGCTTAAACACTGTGTTACTTAAATAAGAACGTTCTTAACTCCGATAATCACGTGTGTGTTATGGGGCTACACCAGGTGAGCAAACAATGGAAACGCCGTAGCTTACGAAGTGAGTCGTAGGAGGCGACATAGATCTGAAATTTCTGAAAGCAACGGCGAACTACTGAACGTAACATTGCATAGAAAATCACAAACAGTTAATAAATGTTGGGGTTCATTGCGATGTCCTGTAGAGGATATGCAACTAACTTCATTGGTGGCCACACATTTTCGGAGCAATTGGTAGTCGATTGGTGATGAGAATATAACACCGTACGTCTTAGCTTCCCACACAATTTCTGGTAGCCATGTCTGGCCTGGGTCAACCTCGGACATTGTCAATGGAAACAATTCCCGCCTCTAATGGACTCGAACAGAAGACCGTCAGGTCGGCAGATAAGCACGCTATCCACTGCGTGACTGCGACTTTCACATGGCAGACGTGTGGTATTTATCTTCGCTATTTATGTCATCCACACATCGTCGTTGCTTTGATCACTTATCACTTTAGACGGATGCGTGCTCTTGTAGCTGGTGGGTTGGTGTAACGGTTAGTAAGTTCGCTGGCAAAAGTATGAGCGTAGATGGAGGAGAGGTTCGATGTCAGCTCTCGACGTTCGCTACGTTAATAAACAAACACACGTGTGTTTGGCGCACACAGAAATAGAAGAAAGAAGTAAGAGTTCGAGGACGCACAGGACAACATAAACGTTGATCTCTATTCTTCAACTTCTATGACCAAAAAACAATATATGTGTGTATATTTATGAACTGTCTGAGTGGACTGAAAGGGCTCGCCAGTTGATATGTCTGTGTCATGAGGTCAGCTAAGGGAGGGGAGGACGGACCACCTCCCTGTCCCTGCACCCAGGCTTACAAACCTGTAATTGTCTGAACCTTCACATACCACAAGTTTCTGCATCAGGACGTGTGTTTGTTTGTTTGCTTTATACATGCAGATATAAACAGCGAAATATGCGAGGCAATAAAACGGGCAATATTTTGTTTCAGTTTTTATTATACTCATTTCCAAGGGGGAAACATTGTGCAAACAAACATGTATGTTTTCACAGTGGGGAGAATAAATATTGTCGTTGTACACTCTTTCACTCGACAACATCGTGCAGGAGTGATATGCTCAGGTACATCGCTCGGGTCATATTTATTTCATGAAAACCAGATTCAAGGAAACTACCTGTTATAAAATCAACTTCTTATATAACGTATTTCTGTTTTCCGTGTAACAATCGCAGCGACCCCAATCACACAATACGGAAACCCTAACCATGATACAAAATACGGGCGGTGATACACAATATTGGCGGTGATACACAATGTGGGCGGTGATACACAATAACATATACCCAATCCTGGATCAACAGGCGGCACACAAAGAACAAATAATATAATCAAGATGTGGGTGTCTACCTTTAACACTTTAGGGAATATGAACATCGTGTCTGCCTTAGCGTGTAGTAATTCAGTATGTGTGTGTGTGTTGATATATTAAGTTATATTCTGTGAACTTCGGCCGTTTTCTCTCTTTGTCCTAAGCTGACATGTTATAATATAGTCGATAAGCTATATGTATGACAACTGTAGCCGTCGTTCTTTCTCATATAATGATATATCGTTGATCTGCAATAGCACAAGATACCGGGGCGCACGATATCAGGGCGCAATAAACCAGGACGCATGCTATCAGGGCGCCAGGGCATCAGGGCGCAAGATACCAAGGCAATGATTACCAGGACACATTATATCTGTGCGCAAGATATCAGGGCACAAGATATCAGGGCTCAAGATGCCAGGGCGCAAGATACCAGGGCGCAAGATATCAATGCGCAAGATACCAGGGGGCACAGTGAAGTGTCTCTCTAACTTCCGAATCACAGAAGCCTCGGTAGTTGTCATAATCTTTGTGACATGTTTCTGTGTTTTCAAATTGTCAGCTGCGAGGATGTCATAACACAAGAGGAGATGACGAAGTGTTGAAATCATACACGCGGATCCAATGAAAGACGTGTCCGGCCCACAACAAGGATACAGATAAGTACCTTGTATATTTATATTTTCATGCAGTGTTTTTCATGTGATAGTGTCGGTTTGTGTTTTAATTTTATTGTGTGCTGGCGAAAGCTTTAGTCGGAAAGTATATTTTGTTACTTAAAACTGTGTTCTAGTAAAGCTCACTGTCTACTTCTCGTTTTGTCGTGATTCATTCATTCTCCAGACTGTGGTAAGCGTGATCGCTAATGTATGAGAGCAAAGAGATAGGAACTGCAGAATGTCAGACAGGTCTGCGTGCCCAGTTCTTTTACTTTTTTTTAAAAGTTGCATATCCCTTACAGGACGTTGCAGTCAACACCAGTATTTTGCAGCTGTTGTTGATGTTCTTGACAAGATTACGATCAGTATTTTGCCATTGCTTTCTGAGCTACCGGCTCATATACCCCGTAAGTAACCAACGCGAAGCGACCCGCTACCGAATTTCGCGCAGCTGCATTCCTCACGTGGATATACGGGATCACGGAGAAAGTCGTTAACCTCTTTGCCAGGGATACGGCACCAGTTCTTACTCGTTTGAAAATTTAGTTCGTTTGTTTGTTCGTTCTGTCGCCGCATAATGTAATCAAATCAATATGAATGCTTTTATTTGTATGTGTAATGAAAGTCTTTGTGATCTGTCCTTTTGCAGTGGTTGTTTATTGGTAACTTACTTATATCATATAAATATTGCGACTATTGTTGTGTTTATAATAGGTATTATTCAGATTCAGAATACTAACACAGCGGTATTAATTATTCTGATAAATATTACCGACTTGTAGGATTGATGGCAGAAGTCAGATCAAACGATAAGTGTCAATTATCTTAGATGTATATGCGGTCTACGAACGAAAGACAACAGAAGCCAGTGGTCCGTTTGTATACCCACAGTGAGTAGGTACATCGAGGAGAGAACAAGACTGGTCGTATAGGGAGGCGTAAATTTGCGACGTATTGACTCATATCTCAGGATGTTGTTACTTTAGGTCATCTTTATGTCAGCTATTATTGCTGTAGAGTAATAATTGTGCGTATGGTAGTTAGTTAGTTTATATCCTTTACAGGGGTCAGCAGTCAACTCCAGCATTTTGTTACCTGTGTGTAATTCCTGGGCAAGTTTACGTTCAGTAGTTTGCCATTGCTTTCTGAAGGTGTATGTTTGTAAACGTGTTATTTATACGACCCTGTTGTTGGTTTTACAAAACAACATCATAATATTCTGGGAAGGGTAAATCCAGAGATGTGTCACCTCCTTCAGAAAAGGCAGCATCCATCCTCTCACACATCCTCCTTGCTGGATGCACACTTAAATCTGGACACCGCCATCCTTCAGTATCCAGCTTTATCTGTTATTGTTCAGAGTTAGTGTTCCGAGTTGAAATTCTCCTTGTCTGATCTATGAAAATAGACTGGAGCTCCTATAGAGATATGCATGTGCAACCAAAGGGATCCTTAACCAAAAATGCAAACCAAAATAAACGTGATTCAACATCTGGTCAAAATTAACCCGATCATCCACACTGTGAGTCTACAGCCCAAGACGCTCAAGGCATAGTGCTGGAGCATGACAACGCATGGGTTGCTTCTGTAGTGTGTACACTGCACAAACACATACGCAAGGACATCCAAGTAACATCGTCTGCTTATACAACTTCAAGTTCCAACTTCGCTTGACGACAAGTTCGGACCACACTTACCACATATGGAGACAGGTAAACGATAGAGAGGTAGTGTGAACACGATCAGTTGACATATTTGTTCAAAGTCGCTTAAACGTCGAAAGGGTCGACTTCATTACACCTGATTTTTTTATCCATTTGGCTCAGTCTCTTTCCGCAGTGAACTGCCGAAAGCGTCCCACAAAGCACGAACTCCGTAGCTCGAGCGACGACCCAATGGAATCTCCGAAAAGAACAAATGCACTCGTGAACCGAAGGAAGCGGCCCGGAATCGAAACCCAAAACCTTCGAAGTCCGAGTCATACAGTTTCACCATTTTATCACGGAGGCTCCCATATTATATTCGGTGTTCATGAAATCACAGTGGAGGATTTACAACTTCTGAGAGAACTGAGTACAAAAATATTAACTAAACTGTGTAATAATATTTACAACAGTGGATACGCATCTTTACTTATAGCCCTATTTAAAGCACTAGGTGTAACTGGATGGCTTGGCCGCGATTCTAGTGATCATGTGAGATAGAAAAATATGAGCTCCCATGCTTATCAGCATAGCACATGATGATGATGATGATGATGATGATGATGATGATGATGATGATGATAAGTAATTGAGGGCGAAATTATTCGCACAGTTAACCCCATAAAGCATGCCACCAAACGTCTACTTAGAATTATAATGAGAAGTATAAGAAGGAACATAAAGATGCAAATTAGCAAAGAACATTATGGATGTTTGGAATCGAAATGAACAAATAATGTAGTATACACTTTGCTAATGCTGACAGACAGATCAATTGAGACATAGTAGTAGTGTTTTATAGATGACACCAAGGCATCTAATCAAGTTAAAAACAATGAAAAGATAAAACTATTTCGTATTACATCTACTTCTTTGATATGAGGCGTCAGTCGTCCAGAAACCAATGGCAAACTACTAAACGTAAAAACTGCATTGTAAATCACAAACAGCCAGAAACTGCTGGGGTTGACTGCCACATCTTGTACACGACATGCAGGAAACGTTTTATAAGTAAGAGACAAACCGTATATGTGGCATTCTAATGAGAAGAGAGGCATTTGGCAACAGTATGGCGACTGGAAAGTTCTATAGCAGAAGCACAAACGGACCGAGAGAAACGTTGCTGGATTATCTAACATGGCGACATGTAGGAATATATCAACAGATCTGACCCACGACACCAAGGACTGAGATCTGTCTGTGCAGAGACATGAACGAGAACTCCATTTGCTGTTGATGACTATAGTTTGTAAAATGAAAACAAAAACAAAACAGCAACATATTTATTTAACCTCGCTGGAATATGAGTGACGTATGCAACTTTCCTGTTCATTTTAAATAGTGAGTGTGTCCATTGATGTCGTCCACGCAGTTATCACGTTGTATGCTTCTATTTATGTATAATGAGCCTGCGCGTGGAACTAATTCACAGATGTAATAGAAAGTTGTCTTCTGTTCACGTCCTGCATGCAATTACCACTTCCACTGTGTGCTGTGGTCTCTGTAGTAAGACAGCTATCATGAGACGGGGATAGCATGTATAATGAGCCAGCGTGTCAAATTCATTCAGCGATTTAATATAAAGTTGTCTCGTTCATTCATCTGTTGTATTCTGTGCCCGTGGAGTGACAAAGGATCCAAGACGTAGCCATGGTGAATGCTTCAAGAGCTTTAAAAGCTCAGGCGAGCATAAGACGGGAGTGCCTGCTACTACAATCAACCATCTGTCGTGTGTGTCAGCTTCTGCCCGTCGCTGCTCCCTTAGTGCCTATACCTTGCTATACAAACCGGTAGTGATTATTGTCGGCACAAAACACGGGGAAGAATTCAATATCAGTTGGTACAACACGCTAACACAGAGAACAGAAAAGAGTGCAAATGGTACACCGAAGATTGAAACCATCTCCTGTACCAGACGACACACCAGACTTCCACAGCTACACATGTGTGTTTCTCTTGTCTTTCCTGCTCCGTGGCGAAGACGTTACGGACGTAGTTCGCATACCGCGTTCGAAACACAGCAGTGAGCGATTTGGCAGCAGACCGCCTTACCTTCAGACAGTAGGTTCAAACTACTGAACGTAAACTTGCCCAGGAATCACAAACAGTCAAAAAAGCTGGGGTTGACTGCTACGTCCTGTAAAAGATATGCAACTAACTAACGTGTCTTGTATCATATCTGTATATTTAACTTTTCCTCTGTTATCAGTACTAATACATGGCTGCTATATAGTGCGTTTCTCTTGCTATTCTGATGGCATCGGGGATTCTCAATAGATCGACATAGTTCTTTGCTAATGGTTTAACATATAGTCTGTTGGTGGAATAGGGTGCGTGTGGTTGGAGAAGTGGCAAGAGATGGAGATAGATAGAAAGATGTGGAGTTCATGTAATATCTCATTGTGTCTGTCATAGCTTGGCGTCAAACTAGTTGACATCTCATTATGTCTGTCCCAGTGTGGTGTAAAACCAGTTGACATCTCATTGTGTCTGTCACAGGTTGGTGTACAACCAGTATAGTGTACCTACAATAGTCCACGTAACCAAACCTAGTTAACAAACCATTGTGCCTGTCCAAATCTGGTCTACAACAGTCTATGGAGTGCAAACATCTAACAACCCATTGTGTCTGTCCAAATCTGATCTACAACAGTCTATGGAGTGCAAACATCTAACAACCCATTGTGTCTGTCCAAATCTGGTCTACAACAGTCTATGGAGTGTGTCGTGTCCTCCTTTAAAGTGTCGTCCCTGGAGTGAGGAGATCCGACACCCACATTATAATATTTTTTTTTTCCTTCTCAATATTCTGGAGAATCCACCAGCTTCCGTCCAACACACTCCATCAGCCTATGGACACCTCTTCCTATCACTCTCACACTGTCGTACTATGCCCCCTTCTCATACTTCCCCAACGCAACATACTCAACAACTCTTGCTTCTAGAAATTAATAAAGAGTAATTTATTAAAATAAAAGTGTAACGTATATGAGACGTGTATGTGAAGAAAATGTGTGACGTGTTCTATAAAGTGTGTAGACTCTGACTCTCAGACAGCAACCCAGTCAGCTGATCCCAGCAAAGATAGACCACAGCACGTTACGTCAGAACATGTACTTCTCACCCGTTGCCGAAACCATCTTGCCGGATACTGCTTTGCCTCTGTAGACCTCTGGTAATCCAATTTCATGAACATCCGAAATAGACACCGGTGGTATTAACAGTCAATCATGGGCCGGTTGCACTCTACACAATGTCCGTTCCTAACGTTCCTTAACAAACTGCACAAGTCTTTTGTAGTGTGTACGCAGTTAGTTAGTTAGTTAGTTAGTCGACAGATCATCCTCGTTGCACATCGAACCATTCAGTCCATAAGTGCTAATTTCTAATGTTAATTGTTGCTGTACTAACACTAGGTACTCTTAGCCGGTTCTCGGTTCGTTACTACTGTCTAATGCTGTGTGGTGCATCAGTATGCATCACTCTCTTTGATGAATCAATTTCCTTCTAGCGTAAGTTACGTTCTGTATGCAACTCTAGTGACTCTTGAACTGGTGTTCTTCCCTTTTGGATTTGATTTTTTCCCAAAAACTTGTTGAGTTTCCTTGGATCTGGTAGGGAACCTAGGATAGAAACAACACATCTGGTGATAGTACTAGTCACTGATCCTTTCGGCTGAGTGTAAGCCTATCACCTTGCTTAATGATCTTTAGCTAACTAGAATTAGTCATAGAGCAGATTAGCTACCCACCTAGAGCCGAATCAGGCTATGACAAAGAAAAAATCAGCAAACAGAATGCGGAACCCTGCCCACCAGGGACACCTACGGGAAGATCCCAATTATCCCTCATTACTCAATTCTCAACTAGTAAAGCTTATCAGCACTTCACTAATCTATTCTAGCTAACAGAGCCACGTATCACTTCACTACTCTAGCTAGTTTCCACTAACAGTGCTAATCATCACACTATAGTTTAACAAGGCCACAGTCTATATTAATTATAACGAATATATATATAATAGGTTATACCTTAAATGGCACTACTGCAGTCCTATCAATCATATCTACATCTGCCATTATAGGCACGTGCAAAATTAAGTCACTAATTAACACACGGTAGATATTATTTCCACTAAGCACTGCAGTGCCCTGGCACTCTGACTAAAGCATTTTTCAAGTCCACCCTAGTTGATCCCAACTCGGGTTTATATGGCAAACTACCAAAGTTGGCCACGTGACGTTATCCTTTATGCCCCCACACAGGTGGCACAGTGGCAGATCATCCCTTGTCAGGAAACTATTTTCCTGGCTTAAGTCCTGTCAAAGTTGTCAGTAATAGTTTAGATTCTCAAAACAAGCCAGCGAGTTTCTGTCGAGTTACAACAAAGAGTTGCAAATAACCCCGTCAATCCTCTCGATGTGCCGGAAACCAAGAATTGACAGATGCACTGTTTTCTCCCTAGTCGGGCACTTCCGACCTGTTGATAAACTGTCAATCTTCTGTTCCGTGGTGACAATCCCAGCAGCCATTTCCGTCTGATGTCCGGCAGTATAGATGACAAACGGAACCATTCCATATCCTAAGCCGACAATCATATGTGATTCTAACTGTTAATGAACTGCCAACTCGATGTATCCATTCCTTCTCACTCACCACCAAATGTGTTTATGGGCTGACACGATGTAACCTGTGCAGCTGTGTTTACTCTGTTAGTACGACTTTTGTGGCCTAGAAAATATACGCCACGCAAACGTCGGTATTATTAGCTGGTTAACTCATGGCGCTCGTGACATAGGCCCCCTCTTAAGAGAGTAGTCCATCTCACTCTTCTCCACCATGAGTTAAATCCAGATGATTCATTCCTCTTCTTCAGGAGCTGGGTGTCTTGACAAGAAATCCGCTCCAACATTCTCCTTCCCCGGAATGTACTCTACTGTGAAATTATATGGCTGAAGTAACAACGACCACCGCATCAAACGGGCGTTGAGCTTCTGAGAAGTAGCCAGGAACATCAGGGGCTGATGATCCGACTGAACCCGAAACTTAACTCCATACAAATATGGCTGAAATTTTTGCACTGCCCATACAAGGGACAAGCACTCTCTCTCGACGGTTGAATAATTCCTCTCCGCCTGTAGAAGTTTCTTACTTGCGTATGCCACAGGTTTTAAAACCGAAGCATCGTCTTTTCCTTCCTGTAACAAAGCGGCTCCAATTCCAATCGCACTCGCATCTGTTCTCAACACAAATGGTTTGGAAAGGTCAGGGAGCTGAAATACAGGTTTGCTGACCAAGGCCTCCTTTAACTGACTATAGGCATTCTCACATTCTGGTGTCCAAATGATTTGGTCCGGGAATCCCTTTTTCAAGGTTTCCGTCAACGGAGCTCCCAGTTCAGTGAAATGTGGGATAAATTTGTGGTAGAACCCACACAACGAGAGAAAAGATCGCACATCCTTCTTCGTTTTTGGTCTAGGTGCATTTCTGATTTTCTCCAGGTTCTTCTCTTCTGGAACAATGTGTCCTGGAGTGATGGTGTGACCTAGAAATTCCAGAGTCTGGTAACCAATCATGCACTTGGTTGGACGAGCAGTAAGCCCTGCTTCCTTGAGCCTCTTAAACACTCTCTCCAAGGATTGTAAGTGGTCATCCAAGCTGTCACTGGAAATCAGAATATCATCCATGAATGAGATGATGGATGGATCCTGTAACGGATCTAGTAAAGTCCTCATCATGCGTGTAAACACACTAGGTGCATTGCTGAGTCCAAAGGGCATGACCTTGAATTCGTAGTGTCCACTGGGTGTACTGAAAGCTAACAGTGGTCGAATCTCCGGTTTGACTGGTATCTGATAATACCCCCGACTCAGATCCACTTTTGAAAAGTACCGAGCCTTATGGAGCCTAGCGAATAACTGAGTTGGATTCGGCAAAGGTTCTACCTGAAATTGTGTATGACTGTTCAGAAGTCGGTAGTCTATACACAACCGGTGTTCTCCACTTGGTTTGCGTAACAAAACTACCCCCGCATTGTATGGGGATGTGGATGGTGCAATCACGTCATCCTCCAGCAATTTTTGTATTTCCTCCTCCAGGGCCTTTTCTTTAGAGAATGGCACTGGGTAAACCTTTTGGCGAACAGGCTCCTGTGTGGTCAAAGTCATCTCGAACTCAACCAACCTCGTTCGTCCTGGTTTATCAGTCAGTATCTCCTTATGAGACTTGAGAACCTGGGTTATCCTTTCCCTCTCCTGGGAGGTCAGATCAGGGTTCACTTGCACATCCCTATAGGTTTCCTGGTGTTCCAAGGGATATTCCCTGCCCCCGCTGGTTCCCACTTCTGTCTCCACTGCAACTGCCATTGCCATGAGGTGAGCTGCCGTGTCTCCGGGTCTCTCTTCGTATTTCCGCAAGAGATTGATATGGAAAATCTTCGACTTTCCCCGGATCCGGATCTGATAGTCGGTTCTGGATATCACCCTTTCCACGGGAAATGGTCCTTGCCAACCTATCTCCAGTTTGTTGTTTCCCGTTGGGAGTAGCAACAAGACTTTATCTCCCACCTCTAGAGATCTTTCTTTAGACCTACGGTTGTAGTAAGCCGCATGTCTTTTCCTGGCCTTTTTCAAGTTTTGATTTGCCAGAGTCCATCCCTTGTGGAGTTTTTCTTTCAGTTCCTCCACGTATTGATAGGATGAGATCACTTCTTCTGACGTCCCCTCTTCAGTCCAACTCCTCAACATGGCTTCCAACGGTCCTTTGATTGGACGACCAAACAGCAACGTAGCGGGTGGTAGTCCTGTTGAGCCATGAGGAACTTCCCGATAGGCAAAGAGTGCTGCTGGGATATATTCATCCCACCTATCCGGTTTTTCCTGCGCTAATTTCCTGAGCATTGTCATCAACGTGCCGTTGTAACGCTCTACTTGTCCATTGGCTTGAGGGTGGTAAGGGCTGGTATGTATGTGGTTAGAGTGAAACACCCTAAATACCTCCTCCATGAGTTTTCCACAAAACTGAGATCCATTGTCCGTCAGAATTTGATCCGGAAAGCCTAATCTGGTAAAGGCCTCCATCAGTGCGTCCGCCACTCTTTTCGAGTCAATCGTGGTCAACGGTATGGCTTCACCCCACATTGTACAGCAATCCACCATTGTGAGTATATACATGTTCCTCTTCCTAGTCCTGGGAAGTGGACCCACGATATCGATGGCTACCCTCTCGAAAGGAGAGTTCATGATGGGCATCTCACCCAACACCACCGGTGCTGTCCAGTGTTTTGGTGCCACCCTCTGGCACTCAGGGCATGACTTCACATACCGACGCACATCCTCTGTCATTCCCGGCCAATAGTAATGGCAGGAAATTCGCTGCATGGTGGCGGCAATACCCATGTGTCCACTAAAGGAGATGGTATGCCCCATATGAAGAATCTGGGACCGGTGAGCTTTCGGGACGACCAACTGACCGTATAGGTTGTCTCCCCTTCCTGCTCTCCTGTAGAGTATCCTATTCTTCATGTAGTACTGCCCCCGTCCTGGTGGATCAGCACTTTTCTGCAGCTTTTTGTAGCAAGGACGTAAAGTATCATCCTCACTCTGGGCAGTTCGTAGCTCCCCCGGCATTGGGTTAGTCACAATTGCGTCTGCCTCTTCCGTTTTCGTCTGAGAGCGAGTCTGCATTGCTCCCATATGGATTGGCTCCCTGGGCATTCCCAGAAAGACATACCGGCAACCTAGGATGACTGGAAAAATGGGATCGGTCAATACAGCGGCCTTGATGGTGCCGGTGACGTACCTTGACCGAAACTCCACATTAGCAATAGGCAACTTCATGACTACAGCACTCTTCTGTGCAGGCTGTATATCCAATGTCTCACCTGTGAATTGTTCTGGATGTACCAGATCCGCAGAAATCACGGCCTCCCCGTCCAGTCCTGTGTCGTATAAACACTCCACTTGACGACCGTTAACCTCTACCAATTCCACTACAGGTGGTTTTTCCTGGTCTGGAGTCTCTTCCTCGGCCTCGACCTGTTCGGTGGGCTCCACCTTAGGTTTTCCTGAGCACACGACGAATTGAGTGTCTCCTGACATTCCCTTGCAGTCAATAGCATTGTGCGTATTCGACTGGCATTGGTTGCACCATTTCCCTGTCCTAGATTTTCTATTGCCAGACTTGAGTGAGCTCTCCTGGTGGCGAGCTTCCTTGTTGACCTTGGCATTTTCCGTGACAACCTCCTTGGAAGTCACTTGACATGCTGCGAAGTGAGGGTTCTTAGCCTTCGATTTGCAGTCCCTCGTATTGTGAGAGGGTGACTTACAAATTGCACACCACTTCTCCGACCACGGTCGTTTAGGTGTAGAGCTTGAAGTGCTCTTGCTTCCCTCCTTCTTCTTCTCTGAACTATCCTCTGATTTTTGCACATAAGGTTCCCACTTTTTGGTTCCTGAGTTTTTGGCTTTCTTCTTGTCATGTTTCTCTTGACTTTTGGTGTTGGTTGAAAGGTTTTCCCCTGCCTCCCCATGTACCTCGACGAACCGTTCTGCTAATTTAGTCACGAGGTCAATACGTTCCGCTCCTTGTTCTCCCAGGAACGTCCTGAGAGGTTTAGACATTTGCTTCTTCAGCTGGTCGACCACCATGAGCTCTTCCAGACTCTCATAGTCATGTGCGAACCCAGCCAAATCCATCCACTTGTGGAGATAAGATTTTAGACGCAAACTGTAGGCGGCAAACAACTCCCCCGGTTCTCGTTTCGCTGCTCGAAATTTTTTCCGGTAGGTATGTGACGTAACCTCGAATCGTTTCAGCAGAGCCGTCTTTAACTCGTCATAATTGTTCTCATGTCCTGGTGGCAGGCGAGAATAAACTTCATAACCGGTCCCGCGTAAACCCTGGGATAGCTTAAGATTCCATTTGTTACGCTCCAGACCCATAGCAACTGACATAGCGTCGAAGTGTTGAAGGTATTGATCAATCTTCTCTTTGTCCTCCTCGTAGACCGCTAAAGGAAACTTCATAGCATGGTACCCATGTCCACCTACTGGTGTTGATTCTGGGATGGAGGAACCTCCAACTGCTCCCTCAGTTTCTCCATTAGATTGACTCTTCAACTCGAGTTCCCTCATCCGGTACTCGTGCTCCCATTTCTGTGCTTCCTGTTCAGCTTCTAATTTCCTAGCTGCTTGCTCAGCTTCAAATTTCCTAGCTGCTTGTTCCAACTCCATCCTTCTCAATTCCAGCTCGGCCTTTCGATCTTCCCTTTCTGCTTGACGATACTCTCTCTCCACTTCCTGTATGTAATCCGTTAGAGCAGACCCCGACAGTCCCATGTCTTCCCCCTTTGCCCTTAATTCTAACGTGGTAAGTTTAGGGGTGGCCATTATACAGAGAGGTAAGCTAGCAGGTCGAGTACAATATAACTGCAAATTACTATATGAACAAGTACTATAAATCTAGATATTACTACACACAGCCCATTCACTCAGTGACAAGAGTAGAATCAGGACCACAGACCTATGCAGACGTGTGAAGTGTGAACAGGTAAGATATTAGTCCTAACCCCTATCCACATTCACTCTAGCTGGATTCTCCAAAATGATATCTCCCTCTAATAACTAAGGATCCCGTGTCCAAAGACCCCGTTGTCAGAAGATCCAACTGTCAAAGGTTCCTGCTTGCAGGAGATCTCGCTGTCCAAGGATTCCGTTTATTAGAGATCCCGCTGTCCAACGATCCCATTTACGAGAGATCCCGCTGTCCTAAGATCCCGTTATCGAGCCCCCAATAATGTCGTGTCCTCCTTTAAAGTGTCGTCCCTGGAGTGAGGAGATCCGACACCCACATTATAATATTTTTTTTTTCCTTCTCAATATTCTGGAGAATCCACCAGCTTCCGTCCAACACACTCCATCAGCCTATGGACACCTCTTCCTATCACTCTCACACTGTCGTACTATGCCCCCTTCTCATACTTCCCCAACGCAACATACTCAACAACTCTTGCTTCTAGAAATTAATAAAGAGTAATTTATTAAAATAAAAGTGTAACGTATATGAGACGTGTATGTGAAGAAAATGTGTGACGTGTTCTATAAAGTGTGTAGACTCTGACTCTCAGACAGCAACCCAGTCAGCTGATCCCAGCAAAGATAGACCACAGCACGTTACGTCAGAACATGTACTTCTCACCCGTTGCCGAAACCATCTTGCCGGATACTGCTTTGCCTCTGTAGACCTCTGGTAATCCAATTTCATGAACATCCGAAATAGACACCGGTGGTATTAACAGTTAATCATGGACCGGTTGCACTCTACACAATGTCCGTTCCTAACGTTCCTTAACAAACTGCACAAGTCTTTTGTAGTGTGTACGCAGTTAGTTAGTTAGTTAGTCGACAGATCATCCTCGTTGCACATCGAACCATTCAGTCCATAAGTGCTAATTTCTAATGTTAATTGTTGCTGTACTAACACTAGGTACTCTTAGCCGGTTCTCGGTTCGTTACTACTGTCTAATGCTGTGTGGTGCATCAGTATGCATCACTCTCTTTGATGAATCAATTTCCTTCTAGCGTAAGTTACGTTCTGTATGCAACTCTAGTGACTCTTGAACTGGTGTTCTTCCCTTTTGGATTTGATTTTTTCCCAAAAACTTGTTGAGTTTCCTTGGATCTGGTAGGGAACCTAGGATAGAAACAACACATCTGGTGATAGTACTAGTCACTGATCCTTTCGGCTGAGTGTAAGCCTATCACCTTGCTTAATGATCTTTAGCTAACTAGAATTAGTCATAGAGCAGATTAGCTACCCACCTAGAGCCGAATCAGGCTATGACAAAGAAAAAATCAGCAAACAGAATGCGGAACCCCGCCCACCAGGGACACCTACGGGAAGATCCCAATTATCCCTCATTACTCAATTCTCAACTAGTAAAGCTTATCAGCACTTCACTAATCTATTCTAGCTAACAGAGCCACGTATCACTTCACTACTCTAGCTAGTTTCCACTAACAGTGCTAATCATCACACTATAGTTTAACAAGGCCACAGTCTATATTAATTATAACGAATATATATATAATAGGTTATACCTTAAATGGCACTACTGCAGTCCTATCAATCATATCTACATCTGCCATTATAGGCACGTGCAAAATTAAGTCACTAATTAACACACGGTAGATATTATTTCCACTAAGCACTGCAGTGCCCTGGCACTCTGACTAAAGCATTTTTCAAGTCCACCCTAGTTGATCCCAACTCGGGTTTATATGGCAAACTACCAAAGTTGGCCACGTGACGTTATCCTTTATGCCCCCACACAGGTGGCACAGTGGCAGATCATCCCTTGTCAGGAAACTATTTTCCTGGCTTAAGTCCTGTCAAAGTTGTCAGTAATAGTTTAGATTCTCAAAACAAGCCAGCGAGTTTCTGTCGAGTTACAACAAAGAGTTGCAAATAACCCCGTCAATCCTCTCGATGTGCCGGAAACCAAGAATTGACAGATGCACTGTTTTCTCCCTAGTCGGGCACTTCCGACCTGTTGATAAACTGTCAATCTTCTGTTCCGTGGTGACAATCCCAGCAGCCATTTCCGTCTGATGTCCGGCAGTATAGATGACAAACGGAACCATTCCATATCCTAAGCCGACAATCATATGTGATTCTAACTGTTAATGAACTGCCAACTCGATGTATCCATTCCTTCTCACTCACCACCAAATGTGTTTATGGGCTGACACGATGTAACCTGTGCAGCTGTGTTTACTCTGTTAGTACGACTTTTGTGGCCTAGAAAATATACGCCACGCAAACGTCGGTATTATTAGCTGGTTAACTCATGGCGCTCGTGACAGAGTGCAAACATCTAACATTGTGTCTGGCTACAACCAGAAAAAAGTCGGCAGAGTAAATGTTACAAATAAGCAGAATAGAGTGGATAGAGTAAATGTAACAAATAAAAAGAAAAGCGTGGGTATAGTTACAATAACAAATAACTAAGAAAGAGTGAAGACTGTAACTTCTTGACACCCGATGTGTTCACGTGATATCTACAATAGCTTAATCAATGAAAGCCGGAAGTGGTATGTGTTGGATTAAAACTGACTGAATCAAAGTTGCAGCTGTAAAACCTACGTCAGCGCCCAAATAACAAACAGACACTGGTACAACTACACAACAAATGTACATTGGTACAACTACACAACAAATGTACATTGGTACAACTACACAACAAATATACAAATGTTACTTAGCTAATGCAATTCAATCGTCTCAATAGGTACGACAATATGTGATAACTAGGACAGCGGTTTTAATCAAACAGTTACCTGGGACAGTTGAAATAAAAGGCATTATGGCTCTGACAGATGTATCCTCCCACGTCGGTCGCGGTATCATAGAAACAGAGCGGAACCAGGGCAAAGGGGCGTGTTCTGTTATGCAAATTAAGCATTCGGGAGTGAACAATGAAGCTGTCACTATCTTGTTGTTTGCTTTCAATGTGTGCTGAAATTAATACGTCAACTCACCCGGGCATTTAGCCACCGCAGATCATGTTCCATTCATTCAGCCTATGTTCCAGCAGATGTGGGCTCCATTTCCGAGTAATTATCTATGCTGAGGTATCAATGGTTGACACTGCTGGTACAGATGTGTCATGATTGGTTGCTTGTGTCAGACAAAAGTGTTTGCTTCTGTATCTGTGGAGGTTTAGATTTGTGTATACGTATTCTTATGAAGTAATTCGTCATCCCCCTCTTCCTCCTCTTCTTCTTCATCTTCATCGGATGACCCTGGGATGTTTATGTTATTTTAGCGTCATTTCCATTTATGTGGGTGATTTGGTTTCCGTCCCGTTGTATACTTATGATGGATTTGTCGCCGCAACGTTTCTGTTTCTTTTGTAATTGTAATTTTGTAAACTGAACTACACAACGTGCTTTTCAATTTTTTACATTTCGACAGCTTTACGGCAATTAAATGCAGTCCATTCATATATTGCGTCCATGGGGGAGGTGTAATCAGTGTTACGTTACGTTATGTTATGATATGATATCACGATTGATATCCCCACACATCGGGTATTCCCATGCGAGTTCAATCCTCCGATGCAGCAGCCATCTCACGGTATCTTTACTCACAGTTCTCATGAGGAATCGGTTGTGTCTCCTCCCTTGCCATCTACTTGGCCAGACATCACTCCAAATTTGTCTAATCGAATAAGTGTTAAAGCCTCGTCTGCATCGGTTAGCTGGGTCCGTAGTGCATTGATGATCTCGGTCCTGTACATGCTGCTTCCCGGTGATAATCCGTGCGTCTTGAGAACACACAGCCAACTTCAGCATGTCACTCTTGGACACACCCTCACCATGGAGCTCATGTAAAGACAACTTCAGCATGTCACTCTTAGACACACGCTCACCATGGAGGTCATACACAGACAAGTTCAGCATGTCACCCTTGGACACACCCTCACCATGGAGCTCATGTAAAGACAACTTCAGCATGTCACCCTTGGACACACCCTCACCATGGAGCTCATGTAAAGACAACTTCAGCATGTCACTCTTAGACACACGCTCACCATGGAGGTCATACACAGACAAGTTCAGCATGCCACCCTTGGACACACGCTCACCATGGAGGCCACACACTGCCCAGAACGCTTCCTTAGTCGGAGCCAATAGGAATGGCGACATAATCTTCGAGTTGTTATTGATGTCATAACCCGCTGGCTCTAGATATTCTCCATTATCTGAATTGAGGAATTAGGGTCTGTTTATGACATTGAATTATCAGGTTGTGCACTATAAGTGATAGGTCGTGTGTTTGTGTTTTTGTCGTCAGCTATCTGTGTTGTCATTGACAAAGATTCTTAGAATCGAAACGTCTGTGTGTCGTATTGTATACGTTCGTGTGTATTTTATCTTATTTTATTATTCATTTTTTTATATTTATTGAGTGCTTCTGATTTCGGATTTTTCACCTGTATTTCGCGACACGTGGATCTCCTTGTAAGGTATGTGCAACGTTTGTTAATGTTTAGTTCGTTTTTTTTCTCGCAGGAATTTAAAATACCTATTTGTTTCCATTTCATATTATGACATTGATCATGGTAGTCAAGCAACACACCCAGTGTGAGCATGTCAGTAAGATCTCCAAGTGATGAAAGTATCATTTGTAATCTGCATAATTACTATCTGTATATGTGATTTGCTATGAATTTGGATCAGATCCTCGACTATCATTGTGTGTGAATTGCTATTATTTGGGGGTCTGAATTTCCAATATCATTATTTGTTAATTACTATGATTGTCTCTTTACTATATTTACGGGTGAATTGCCTTAATGTGAGATCTGGCTAACCACTTTCCTCGTAAAACTTCAGGAAATAGATCTTTAAGACACTCGTTGCAGGTCCGTATGGCCGAATGGGTAAGAACGCGTGTTATTAAACATCCGGTGTGCTGATGCCGAGGTTAGCGGTTCAACCCCTACACCGGACAGCTGGACTATGTGGTGGGGAGTTGTCTGTGGTGTGCAGTTGTATGTGGTGTGGAGTTGTCTGTGGTGTGCAGTTGTCTATAGTATGGAGTTGTCTGTGGTGTGGAGTTGTCTGTGGTGGAGAACATTGGAGTCAATTATGAGAATCAGCTCCACGTCGGTTGCTAATCCAAAACATTTTCTCAAAACAGTTATACCAGGTCAGGCGGACTGCAGAGTCACGTAGTCATCAACAGGTTTAAATTGGATAAAAAGGCAAGAGTCTCGACTTCATTACACCGGGTTTTACCCCATATGGCTCGGTCTCCACCCGCAGGACGGTCTGTCGAAAGCGCCGCACAAAGCACGAACCACGTAGCTCCACCAACGACTCCTAGGAGTCTCCGAGACTAAAATGTTGACCTGCCGTCCTTGACTTGGGGACGTATATTACAAGTACCTCTGAAGTCGGAGCGGGTTCGCCTGATGGCGAGGGACACTGTTAATAGGGAAAGCTAACCCACACACAAAATTCAGTCCATCACTGCTATAAATAGTGCATATGGACTACGCTTGAGTTCAAAGTGAGTTAGAGCAACAACAAAAAAAGATTCCAAGTAAATCTGCAGTTACCCTGGGGATACCACATGCTGGACATGTCAAGTGTATTAGTGAATATTTGTCTGATGTGTTTTGGGGAAACCATGATCTCTTCACTTTACATGACACATAACTCTACAGTATACACCTGGCTAGAAATATGCCAGCATTAAACTGTCTACTGCTTCTTTGTTTAAATTCACTAAGGAAACAAATTGTTTTCATTGAATCAATACAGAAATCAATGAATCAATACACAAATCGATCGTTCAATTCACCAATAAGTAAATCAGCTGATCAATAGTTTATATAACGATGAACTGCATTCCCCTTTGTGTATGTTGTGGGTGTTGTATTGAGTGTATGGCTCGCGTGCCTGTGTGAAATCAAACATGTTTTTGCCATATCAAGTTGCATGCATTAGGGTGTAATCTTAAGATGCATCGTGCTGGTTGAGAGGTGCTCCACTTGCTTGCTTCCGTTGGCGTTCTAGGTTAGATCTTAGATATAATCTGGTAATTGGGAAATGTATGATGGGTGGAATGACTTAGCGTCTTAACGCCCGGCCTTAACTATGTTTGGTTTCACGGTGTTAACGTGGTGGATTTTAGCAAAATAAGACATGGATAGTGCATCATTCTCATCCACTAGTCCCGGGGGTAATGTATTGGTAATCTTGTCGTTTCTGACAAGGGCACATGATTCGTAAGATATATGCCCACTTTGATAAAGAAAAGAAACGAGAAGAAACAAGGCAAAAAAAAAAAAAAATATAGAAAAACGCAACGTAACCGACAGAGATACAGATAGACAGAAAGGGGAACAAGATAGAAAAAGAAATAACGAAATCCAAAAAGAAAGAAAGACAAACAGAAAGACATAAAAAGAGAGAGACAGAAATACATCCATACATACAAACCAACTGATAGAGAGAAAACAATGAAAGAAAGACAGACAGACCGACAGAAAGACCGGCGCATGTATAGCAAGAAATACATACTGGTAGTTGTTGACTGGGTCTGAAAATATTGATTGCCAGGACTCCAAGGTCCTTAATTTTGTCTAATGTTTAAGGGAGCCCACTTCATTCGAGAAGCTGAGATCTTAGCCAGTCCGCCACAACGTACTGGTATCTCGAACTTGTACAGTAATATAGGGCGGAGTAGGTCAGAGTTTACGGTGTCCATCTCCGGGTCAATTAGCCCAGGTTCGTCTCACAGCTTTAACAGTTTGCGTTTTTATAAAAGAAGAAACAGATTGGTACATACGTGGTTGGGAATCGAAAACAGCAAACCGAATAGTAAGCTGCCCATGCACAGTTTTCAACATAGTAAAGCTAAAAAAAGGCATAAAAAGGCGATAACGCTAGGCACGCGACTTTACCACTTCGCCACGGAGACTTCCTTGGAAAAGCTACCTCTAAATAATGTACAGCAGGTGTCAATCTGCTTTACCTGCAGTTAGATCTTCTGGGATGCTACAGAGTTCGTGCACTGTACTGAGATATCATTGCGTGATCTATGCGAGAAGACTGGAGCACTTGTAGAGATAACCTTGTGCTTTAAAAGTGATTCTTTAGAAATAAAACCAACCCAATAACTCAACTAGCAATTAAATCAAATGATGCACGAACCAACACGATAACGCAACTAAACGTGAAACCAGATTGATGCACAAACCTACCAAATAACTCAACTTACAATGAAACCAAATGATACAAATGCCAACAGAATCACTGAATGAAACCAAATGACGCAACAAAAAAAAAAAAACAACAACAACCCAAAGAACTCAACTAACAATGAAACTGAATGCTGCAAAAACCAACACAGTGAAATGAATCACACGTTCGCCAAAACTGTGGCCAAAAAGATATAGGGAAACACCGTTGTCAAGTGGCCATAATTGTCAACCGTAGCCAGTGGAGACAATCGGCCACATAGATATTAATCACACACAGAATCAGTTAGTACAATGACTCAGCCGTGAATCAGGATTCCCGCCGAGGAGACCTGGGGAGAAAATCCTAGTCACGCAGAATGTCACAAGTTATGCTCTTTAACTAGTCACATTTCAAATACTCATTTTCTGGCTGAATGCACTAATGGAAAATATGCCACAGGTTGTTGTTGGTGTTCTCATGAATTTGTTGGTATGTTTTGTCAAAGCATTGTTGTGTGAGCGTTATGTCCCCACTTTGTGGTTATGTCCATGTCAGACAGCAGCCATGTTTGGCATAGCATGTTGCCAAGTTTTGTTAAGAGACGTATTCATTGCTGCAACATCTGATCTGAGAATGGAGTTAGAGGGAATCAGAGCTGCGATCACCTGGCTGGAGATCAAACAGCACACGCATGTCGTGACTGTAACTGACTCACAAAGTATGATGGGGCAGAGTGGCAGGCTTACATTCAACCATCAAAAATAGAGCAAATCTGTTGGATATTTTTTCATCCCAGGACATGCTGGCGTGGTGGGAAACGAGGCGGCAGACAGATTGGCTGGGTATGCACCACTGGGTGGGGGTTTGGTGCATGATAAGGCAGACGTTGTGGGTTTTTGTGTGTGGATCATATGTGTAGTGCGGGAGAACAGATACGTCAACACGGCCTGGAGAGTATGATTCTGCGGGCAGTGACCAGATGACCTGGCTGATACTCCGAACTTCGAGGAAAGTCCAGACGAACACATAATTAGATTGCTGCTGTTACGATTCGTATTGGGGCTCTTCGCTGGCTGTTGAAGATGACGACGGAGCACGTATGGAGCCCCCGAGTGCAATATTAATTCTTATCATAACTCGACAACTGAACTCGGTTCAGAGATAAAAACACATGTACAGAGGCATTCGCGGTGACGTGTGGGTAGCACCCCCGACACCGTGATCTTGGGTTAAAATTCACGTGGAGAATAAATTATATTTGAGATCAAGGTCCCCGACACACCCAATTTTGTGACATTCTTGTTCTTTTCTGTTGATTTTCATCCCTATATGTAGTAGAAACTTTCCACAAACCCACACCAAGTCCCGGGTAGGTTTGTTCATGTTTGCTTTGAGTTTACAGCTGAATCTTGTCTACGGCAGGAAATAGCCACGAGTATGAGTTAATCGCCATCACAGCACTCGGGGCATTTCCGTACGTGCTACGGCCTCATCTTCAACAGCCAGCAAAGAGTCCCAATACTAATGGTACTAGAGGTAGTCTGACTATTATATGTCCGTCTGACCTTTTCTCGAAGATGTGAGTGTCTGGAAGATTCTCTGGTACTCCGTGCAGCACAATTCTCTCCAAGCTGTGATTATTTACCCGTTGTTCTGCACTATACACATGATTCCAAAGCGCTCGAACACGTGTGCCTTATCATGTGCCAATACCCCACAAAGAGGTGCATATTCAGCCAATCTGTCCGCCTGTTCGCTTATGGGCTTCATGTATCGATATTTACATGGACTCTGTTATTCCCTGCGTCCATCGTTTACGTGGTCGGCCTCTTCCTGTGCTTCCCACTGGTACTTCACCTCGACACCGCAAGGTACAAGAGGAACATGATGAGATGAGATGAGATGTCCGCCTGCTCGTTTCCAATCACAACAGCATATGTTCTTTATGTTTGATTGTTGAATTAAAGCCTGACACTCTCCCCGAAGCATGCCTATCTTCACCTGTCTCATTATACTTTGTGAGTCTGTTACAACTAGGACATGTGTCTGCTGTTTGTCGTCCAGTCAGCGGAACGCCGTCGTGACTACCTCCACCCTCATTCTCAGACTAGATCTTGCGGTATCATATGCCAGGTTCTCCTGAAAAAAAAAAACAACAACAACCGTCCACTGTGGTGTATTCTTGCAAGTGGTGTTTAGTTGTACGTGGTGTGGACTTGTATGTGGTATGTAGCTTTATGTGGTGTGTAGTTGTATGTGGTGTGTGGTTGTATGTGGTGTGTAGTTGCATGTGGTGTGTAACTATGTGTGGTGTGTAGTTATATGTGGTGTATAGCTGTATATGGTGTGTAGTTGTATGTGGTGTGTAGTTGTATGTGGTGTGTAGTTGTATGTGGTGTGTAGTTGTATGTGGTGTGTAGCTGTATGTGGTGTATGGCTGTATGTGATGTGTAGTTGTCTGTGGTGTATAGTTGTCTGTGGAGTGGCGTTGTCTCTGGTGGAGAATATTGGTGTCAATTATGAGAATCAGCTCAACGTCGGTTGTAAATCCAAAACATTTTCTGGGAACAATTATACCAGGACAGGTGGACTTCAGAGGCACGTGGTCAATAACACATTAACATGGGATTGCAAGGCAAGAGGCTGTCTTTATTAAACCGAGTGTAATCCCACATGGCTCAGTCTCCATCCGCAGGGCGAGCTGCCGAAAGCTCGCCCAAAGCACGAACTCTGTAACTCCAGCGACGAGCCCCCGGTGTCTTCGAGAAAATTGCACTCATGAACCGAACGAAACAGCTCGGAATCTAACCCACAACGCCAGGCATGCGATGTAACCACTTGGGCACGGAGACTCCCCATAAAGTGAGGTTCAATGGTGAAACCAGGACAACCAGGACGACGGGACCGCACACTAGCCACCTACAGCGACTCTGCGGGGGTATGTCGGGTGAGTCAGCTCGCTACCATTGATCACAATGAATATAGCTATTTTGACGTGCCAAACCAGGTCACTGTGTCACCTCTTAAGGGATAACTTGCGGCTATGTTATCATTAAGTACCGGTTATGGACTTAAGAACCATCCCTTATCCAAACATTACTGCACTAGCGGTGACTATCAATGAGCGGTATCTTGGCCTATTTACCAAATTATTGCTCATTTGGGTATTTTCGGAAATAGTGTGTGCTTAAAAGAGAGGGCCAATCATAAGGATGACCCATATAATTTCCCGAGAATGACAGGAGAATCGTGTATGTGTGAATAATGCCAGCTGGCCATAGTCACACCAAGGGAGCCTTTCAAAGACTCAAGCAGGAATACGATTAGCTAGAGGCACACTCACTTTCCCAAAACAGCACTCGCGTTGTTCTCGGACTGCAACCCAATACCCAGAGAATGTGTAAAGATGTAAAGAACCGTTTTTCACGTCATGAGGCGAGCTGCGAATGTGGTGCCATTTGCTTACGATTATAGACCTTTCGGCCCAGAATAAGTCATGTGATCAGTGTCATACCGATCGTGTTTGCTTCCCAGAATACCTTCTGCTGCTGTCCGGGGAATACATGTACATTTTACCATATTCGATTCTTCCTCGAACGCATGGCCTTCTGGTCGGCAGGCGAGCGTCTAGCCACTACTCGACCACCGCTCCTGCCTGTAAAGGGTACCTGTAAATATGCTGGTAAGTAAAGTTGATGAGTGTGATCTGAAGCACATCCCCCATCGCAGTCCGACTGGTGTATACAAACAGGGCTAGCAACATATACCTAACACACCAGGGTCCTTGGCCTACATGTTTACTGACCTACGTTACACATCTATCTCAAACTGATCCTCTTCTTTCAACCAGTATTTTTCATTGGCGCATATTCCAACTCACCCCAAAACCTCCTATCTTTAACTATCCCATACAGCACTGTCTTTGTCATTCCTGTATTACATATTTCTGTTTCTACTTCTCTTCTCCGTGTATTTTTAGGTAATCCCACATTTCACTTACCCCATGAATGCCGAAATGAGGCCTTTCAATACATACCATTTTCAGGTTTTCTCATTATATGACCTCTGCAGAGCCAGTGCCTTTTGTTTGACCTCTTGTTTCACTGGTAGTTGTCTAGTTGTCCCCATGAGCTCCACATTGGTGATTTTGTCATACCATTGTATAACGTCTATTTTAGCGCCGGCACCAATTAGTGAATGTTTGTATTTTACTTGTAATCATTGTCTCCTTTCTCCTTGTTTCTGATCATACATCAGTACTGATTTAACTTTCATCATCAAGTGCCATGCCGACTGGCGTAGGCATTCATGACTCCCCACACAGCTCGGTCTTTGGTGTTCTGAATCAACTCTGCCGTTTCTGTTGGTCTGCCTCTGCTTCTGTCACCTGTTTCTTTGATACATTGTTACTGTTTTCTTGATGGTGATATCAAAGAAACAGGTGACACCCAAATGTGAAATAGAAATAGAAGGGAAAATTCTTCACCAATTCTTTAGAATGGAATAATCTCGGTGAAATTTCTGTTGATGTCAACGAAATTGTTCCGTGAGCACAATATGTGCAACTCCATTAACTAACAAGTTTTCTCCCATCGCCAAGGTGTCCTTCTACATCTAGACCGAACGTGTAGTATAACCGATGTTATTTGCCTTATCGGGAGTCTCTGTGGCGAAGTGGTCAAGCCGTTGACTCGGGCTCCGAAGGTTGTGGGTTCGATTCCGGGCCGTGTCCTTCGGTTCACGAGTGAAATGTTTCGGAGACTCCTGTGGGTCGTCGCTACATCTACGGAGTTCGTGCTTTGTGTGACGCTTTCCGCACTGCGGAAAGACACCGAGCCACATGGGATAAAATCCCGGTGCAATGAAGTCGACCCTGTCGACTTTTAAGCGACTTTTATTTGCCTTATGCTGGCTTCTTATAACAATTCTGAGACCTATGATGCTATTTCAATGGTTAGATACGAAATCTGTCCAAATGCCATAGTTGTTGGTTAAGGTTGATGATAGACACCTTCTTTACGGATGTCTAGTTGGTCATGCATCGAAGTACACTTGTTCCTGCACGGCGCTGTCGTCATTTCGAAATGACAGGTTCGAATCCCAGTCAGTATCTATAACTTTCCATTTTTATGTTGTCTAGTGTGTCCTGTAAATACCCACTTCTTTCTTCTTTCTATGACAGCCAAACAATACGTGTATGTTTATTTATAAGGTGGCCTCAAAGGGTTTCCCAATTGATATGTATCCCCGATATAGCAGATGCATCATACAGACAGTGATAGTCTTTACAGAAAGAAAGAGTTAAGCTGTTGAAAAATAACACATGACGCAAGGAGAGAGTTAAAGAAGGTATTTTAAAGACCCGACACTTGATTTTGATTTTCACAGCTATCAGTTCGGCGCCTTTCACATTTAGAGAGTGTTTAGAAACATGCGCTTGGCACGTGCAACCACGTTCCGCTCAAAACAGGTAATTTATACGCAGTTTACTGGGATAAACGATGGCCTTTGACCTTTGCAGCTTAACACAAGCATAGCGCCGTGAAATATGTGGTGTTTTGTGCAACAGTGGTTGGGGATTGGGTTGTTTGGCTCGTCGTAGACAAAAAAACCAA
This sequence comes from Cepaea hortensis, assembly GCA_963921405.1. Lineage (NCBI taxonomy): Eukaryota > Metazoa > Mollusca > Gastropoda > Stylommatophora > Helicidae > Cepaea > Cepaea hortensis. The sequence continues at coordinate 212,162,352 of OY992877.1, read as the reverse complement.
CCAGAGGGAATTTCGCGCGTTCGTTCTCAGACCGTTAGTCTATATCAGGCTTTTTGGGAAGATCGATACAGCGTAAGTTGGTATGCTGTTAAAAAGTTGTTTGCTGGCCAGTACGGGACATTGAAATAACTCCAGCATGTAAAGGATGTTTGTAAGTTGCCTGGTAATTTTACGTTCAATAGTTTGTCGTTGATTTCGATTCTGTCTACATCTCTTACTAACTAAATGGGACGCAGAGGTGTTTTCAAGGCACCAAGGCCAAGATTTATTCTGGCCAAGACCTACTAACACGTCTTAGTCGTGCGTCCTGGGCAACAGGTCCCTTCGGCGTCCTGGCTAACGTAGTAGGATCGCCGATTCTTCCGAATCACGACACGGCGAGGAACCACTAGTCTGCACATCAATAAGCTAGACATGGGACAACGGATACTCACGCAAACCTCAGTCCGGTATGACATCACACTGATGTTGGACAACAGGAAGTCTTCATCCGACATACAGGACTTCGCGCTGGAGTTCACAGCCAGCGAACGCAAGCAAACACGCATACTAACTAAATCAACGCAAAGCTATCTACCTCTAGGTCGGAGAGGTCGACTTGCATGCCGTACAACAGTAATAACATGGTGCAGCCCGACATATCGGGTTGGTGTTGTGTGAGTCTATGCAATCGTGGACCAGTGATAAATTGGTTATATTTCGGTAAACTAGAGCGAGTTTATGGAATAGTAGCTTAATGATAAACTGGTTTTATTCCGAGATACTAGTGCGAGTTTATGCATTAATAGATTAGTGATAAACTGGTCATATTCCGGTAAACTAGAGCAAGTTTATGGAATTGTAGATTAATGTTAACATGGTTATATTCCGGTAAGCTGGAGCGAATTTATGGATAGTAGATAAATGATAAACTGGTTAAACCCCTGTAAAATAAAGAAAGTTTATACAATCGCGGACTAGTGATAAACTCGTTTCATCCCGTTAGACATAAAACATAACAGACAAATTCACGAGAGTTTCATGAGGGTAAGAAAAGACATCTAGTGACTGATGGAGACCACTGTCCAAACACACTAGACTACAAGAAGAAAGACTAAACAAGACAGGACTATACGCCTACACACCAGTGCCGAGGAACGACTGTACAAGCCTGGGCAATACCTGTACGTACATGGACAGGTGAAAAGGACGACTATGCAATTCTATGATGCCAATACACAAAAAGAACATAAAAATGGAAGAATATACATGACCATGATACCAATTCACACCAGGACAGACAAAAGGAAAACTATACAAGATTATGATGCCACTACACAACAAGACACTCCACAGGTGACATTATAAAGATCACTGGGTCAGTATTTGCGGTGTTAAGTGGACAGTTACGAAGTGGAATAGATGACGATAAACCCATGATCATTTTTCTTCAGTGAGCATGTTGGGATGTTGTAAATGTATCCTCGGTGGGTAGTAGCCTGGACAGAAGAATAATTAATGGGTGCATAAGTTACACGCCCTGTGTAACACGTCTAACGCTCTAGCTCGGAAGACAATTTTATTAGGACATAAGCCACTAGTATTCAGACAAAAGCCACTAGTATTCAGACAAAAGCCACTAGTATTCTGATAAAAGCCACTAGTATTCAGACAAAAGCCACTAGTATTCTGACAAAAGAAGCCACTAGTATCCATTCAGAAGCCACTATTATCCAGTCAAAAACCACTAGTATCATATAAACCACTAGTGTCACAGAAACCACTAGTATTTACATATAAGCCACTCAAACCATAGAAGCCACAAGTATTATAGAAGCTATTAGTATTACAGAAGCCATTAGTATTACATAAGCCACTAGCATTATAGAAGCCATTATTTTTATGGAAGCCATTAGTATTATAGAAGCCACTAGCATTATAGAAGCCACTAGTGTCATAGAAACCACTACTAGAACCCAGAAGACGCCAACGGCAACCGTTTTCTGAAAAGCACCTAGCGAAGGTGGGCAGCTTCTCCAATGGTACAATCTACGGATGAAAATACCGCCTTGGCATACACACAGAACTCCCAGTCTGCGATGACAGACGACATCGAACACTTATATATCCGCAGATGCCGGGAATATGAGAAGCGACTAAAACAGAAATAATAAAACATGACACAGCCTAGGTAGTTTCAAGTTACACCTAGCGTATTGTTAATTGGTTTGGTTGGTTCTATGGTAGGATAAACATAGCCGACCCACGTTGTTAATTGGCTTGGTTGGTCCTGTAGTAGAAGAAACACAACCGACTCACATTTTTAATTAATGTTGTTAGAGCAAATATGAAGCACCCTGGCCATGAGAAGGTATCGTGCTGTTATGTATGTTAGTTAGTCGCGGTTCCAACTTCACGGCAAAGGGTTGCCGCATTATGCTCCGTTCTTGTGCCAGTGAATATCACACAACATGCTCCTCACTGTCCCATGTGAAAAGTGGAACAAACAGGAGTCTCGACAAGCCAACAGCCCTCACGGGTATACTATGCATAATGTCGCTGCCAGAATGCCAACACAAAAGTCCGCCACGAATAATACAGTTCATCGTAGATGGAAGCGGCAATCACTAGAAAACCAGTAGCTACATATTACTGCATGAGGCAAACCCAGTAATTCAGCAACCAGTCTGTCGTCATTTTTCTGAAATCAAACAAACAAACCGTTATTTTGTATTTGCCAGGCGATGGAGATGAAGAGACGCCGAACACCTCACAGCTCCGATCCGCGAGTAACCTATCGCCATAGTAGGATCCGTTACTCACGGATCGGAGCTGTGAGGTAAGTATGAAAATTTTTTTTTTTCAATTCTCATTTTCTCTTCATTGCTTTCATTTTTTCATCCTTTTGTTCTCCTCGCCCTGTCGTCACCTTCTGATGTAGTCACAGGAGATCTCCTTGACTATATGTTGTGTTTGTGAATGTGTTCGTTTGCTGATGAAGGCTAATCGCCTCAACGTCATGTATGTGTCGTAGATCTGTTATGTAAAGCTGCACTACTTTGTGTCATTTTATATTGTTTACATTCTCACAGCTTTGCCGCAGTTCCACCCAATTTTATTCTGTACAAATGGGTGGTCACATCTTTCGATATTGTATCCGTCGGCACTAGATCATTTAAGGGGGAATGTAGGTTATACTGAGATTGTATTCAAGCAGCTTACGACTGAATGTATTGATCGCATCTTTTATTCAATAGAACACAAAGAAGACACTTTTAAAGAACTACATATCTGGCAAAGTTTGGTTAACTTGATCAAACTCATCTCTATTGTAAACAGTACAGCTGACAAAGAATACATCAATCATTTCCGCTCGGATAGCCAGCTAGACAACGCTAACACCAGCCAAAATAACTTGAGAGGCGTAAGATATCCCAGAAACGCCAAATTCATTCAGTTTTGCGTGTTCCAATCTGGCATGACAATCCTTAACAATGTAATTATCACGAGATGGGCTGGAACATGGGACAATTACAGCTCCGGCAGGACTCGATTAACTGCCCGCTGTTTGGTTAGTTCTTAGCCAAGTGTTCTTGAACCAAATAAATTCACCATGAAGGGTCCTTGATCGTGTCTGGTGTGACCTCAGGGTCGAGTAACTATCTGGATGGGAAGATTTGTGAAAAAGAAGGCGGTTCAATTAGGCTACTCACCAGGGATGTGACTTTCAAGTTTGTTAACAACGGTTCAAAACCACGCCTCGACGTCACTTCTGTAACTTGAGCTTTACAATAGTTACTCTTATGTTCCGAGCCGGATAGGGAAGTAACAGCTGATCATACTAATTTACGCCAACTGTGACATGCCTAAGACGATCGCCTGTCGGCACTGCGGTCACAGGCTAGACACGCATCTGTCGGACTCAATTATTTACAACTGACCAGGCCTCGGTTGTCGAACCAGACTAATGTGCGTACCATGAAATGTCTGGGAAAGTAAAGGGGACCAGCGTAATACTGACCATATCATCCACCGTGGACCGATTTGTCTATACAAATGTAGACCTATATATACGATATGTCTATACACATATAGACCTATATATATACAATATGTCTATACAAATATAGACCTATTGTCAACAACCGAGGTTGACAAGCATTACTGGATACTTCGCTTGCACCACACGATAAACTCGTAAGGCGTACAAGAGGATTAGTTCCACATTTTAATTCAGCTTGGCGCTCACAAAATGTAGAGCCATCATTGATTCACACAGTATTTACAAGCATAACAATATACAATATTCACTCTATCAAAGTCAGTCCTAGGCACTAGCACTACTGATATCTACATAACAAAAACCACATCGCCTTGGCCGATGCGTTCATCTAAACAGTCAGTCCCCCGTCTGCCAAGACTTAGCCGTGGCATTCACACCACTAGGATCCCTAGGATTGCGTGCTTCACGTGGCCTATCCACGGGTAAACTCTCTTAAGAGTTCCTTACATCTCTTTGGGCGGGTGTACTTACAACCCGACCAGAGTTCTCACTTCTTAGGTTGACACTGGTGTGTCTGAGTGGAGACCTGTTCACCCACTCATTCCCGTTGTCTTTTCTATTCCCTGGGTAGGGCCTTGTTACCCCCACTCCCAGTAGGGATTGTATCATATATCCTCTTATATCCTTTTCCTCCACTTCTCATGCAGGTGGTATTCCCTAGGTCTTTGACACACACTCCCCCCTTCTGTGTTGCGTTACAACCCTTCAACCCCTTGTGTAACGCAAGCAGTTAAAAAGAAAAATTAGTGTGTAATTTTTTGTCAAAGACCACTGGTAACTTGGTTCTGGTTCCCCAATAGATCTTTACTAACTTGTCTAGTTGGCGTGAGCCCTCTCTCATCGCTATATTATATTTATTGGGGGTTTGTCTGAACCGGGCCATTGCCTTTTGGCCTGCCCTCAAATAGTAAATTAACTCACTACCCACACAAAGTTTATCTTGTTAGGATCAACACATGAATTGCTTCATGTCCTCCATATAATATTTAACAACTATTGTACAAGCTGTGTACGATACGCTTTACCTATCTCGCTTCCGCGTGTAAAGACATCTTTCATTGTTAAGTTAGTGTTTCAAGTTTCTATTGTGTCCCCTGTCCCTTAGTTATCTCTCTTTGATGTAACAGAAATGTATGCACTTATATGTAAGTTTTCCTGATTGTTTGCGTGTTTATAAAGTGTAATTAAACTACAAACCTGTGTGTATGTCTATAATTTATGTGTATGTTGGTTTTCAAGCGCCATAATGCGGTTTAATGCAGTCACAATTGAGTGTGTAACACTAATTCGTGACTACATGACCGTTTTATTAAGCTTAAATTACTTTCCCTAAGCTATAGTGTAATTGTTGCTAAAATACGGATTACATCACAACACACTGGACACAACACACTTCAACATTGAAATAACACAATTGACGCAGACAAATGTGAAAGTCGCGTTGGGCGGTAAAAAAAAATCCGCTGGTTATATCACTCTCGTTCTGTATTTCATTCTATCTTCTCTTTCACACATTTGTCACACTCCTCTTATTCTTCACTCACTTTTTAAAAGGAAAAAAAAAATTATTAAAACCTTGTAGTGACACTATACAATTTTGGCTCAGTTTGAAAAGCTATGGAGCCTAATGACTGTGCTATTTTGTTGCACGGGTCATTTATGTACAACATTTTTTTTTTTACATGGATGAAAGGATTGGTAGTTAACCATCCTGCAAGTAATGACATCTATAAATATCTACTCTAAGTTGGTGCACAGTACTACACTAGTGTAAATTGGTGCACAGTACTAAACTACTCTAAAGGGAAGTAACTTACTAAACTATGTGAAAATAAGGTGAAATGAGTTAATTCCCTTTTTAGATGTTTATAAATTGGGTAATGTGAATTCTAAATGATGAAAAAAATAAATAAATAATGGTTTATTTAACTAACAGATTTCAAATGTATTTAACAACTAAATGAAGGAAATATGGGTGATGCTTTAATTATATGTTGTAAATGGAAATGGGTTTAACTTTTTATCACTAAATGATGTGTTTAATTAGCTGATTATTAAGATAAATATGAAATGATGCCAATAAATGAAATGATTTAATAAGCACTTTTATCCTAAGCTGTAACTACTGTAATTAAACTATGAAATGTTGATGTTATGATTAGATGGAGTAAGTTGATGATTTGTCTAAACTAGCAAAATGTATGATATTAAATGGATTTATCCTACTCTATAATTATGTAACTCATCATCATCATCAAGTGCCGTGCCGGCTGGCGTAGGCGTTCATGGCTCTCCATAGATCTCGGTCTTTGGTTTTCTGGATCAACTCTGCTGCTGATATTCCTCCATGCCACCGTCTCAATCCATCTAGCATCACTTCTCTTGGTCTACCTCTGCCTCTCTTCCCCTCGATCTTTCCAGTTGTTACGATGTTCTCCAATGCCTCTCTTCTCATCACATGACCGAGGAAAGCTGTTTGTCTCTGTCTTATTGTTGTATATAATGTTCTAGTTTCGTTAGCCTGTTTCAGGCAGTCGTCGTTAGTTACTCTGGCAGTCCAAGGAATTCGCAACATTCGTCTCAGGAACCACATCTCTGTTGCTTCTAATTTCTTCTTAATTTGTTCATTTACATTCCAATATTCACTGCCATACAGCAAAACTGGTTCTACATAGCATTTCATCACTCTCTTTCTTACATTCAGTGATAGTGACTTATTGCATAAGATACTCTTCATTTTCTGAAATGCGGCTTTTGCCTGCCCTATTCTGCTCCTAATCTATGTTGTACATCTTCCATCTGATGTTATAAATGCCCCTAGGTATCTAAAATTATCAACTTGGTTAAGGATTTTCCCTTCTATTTCTATGTCACATTTTGGTGTCACCATTTTCTTTGATATTACCATTGTTACTGTTTTCTTGATATTCAAGGAGAGTCCTTTCCCTGCACTCTCTGTTACTACAACGTCTAATAATTGTTGTAGGTCTGTTGAATTATCCGCCACCAATACTGTGTCATCTGCATAGCGTATATTATTTATATTATAACCTCCAACTAGTATTCCTGGCATCTCTTTGATCCCTCTCATTATTACTTCGCTATAAAGGGAGAAAAGATCTGGTGACAAGACACACCCTTGTCGTACTCCTAGCTTTATCTGTTCGTAACTACCCTGTTTATTTCCCATTTTAATTGCTGCTACTTGGTTCCAGTAAATATTCTTTATTATTCTTAAATCTTTTCCATCAGTGTTGATATCTTCCAACATTTTAATCAGTTCATCATGTTTTACTTTATCAAATGCCTTAGTATAATCTATGAAGCACAAATATATGTCTCTCTGTTTCTCTATTGACCTTTCTATTAGTGTCCGTAATGTATAAATTGCATTGTTTGTGCCCTTTCCTTCCACAAATCCATACTGTTCTTCACTAATTTCCATTTTTATTTTCTTTTTGGTTCTTCTCATTATGATTCTGAGTAGAAGCTTAGTGATATGGTTTATAAGGTTAATTGTACGAAAATCTTCACAATCAATTGCTCCTGGTCTTTTTGGTATAGCTATAAATACAGATTTCAGCATATCACTGGGTAAATATCAACTGCTGTAAATATCATTCAACATTTTGGTTAAAATATCTACTCCAAATTCTCCCAATACTTCTAATTATTCTATTGTGATTTCATCTGGCCCAGCTGTTTTTCTTTCTTCATACGTTTCATAGCGTCAGCGACTTCTTCTTTCAGAATAGGTGGACCTTCTAAGTTACGATCTTCTGTTAATTCTTCCCTTTCTCCTTCATATAATTCTCTTATATACTCATTCCACCTCTTCATTATAGCATCTTCCTCTAATATTATCTTTCCTGTTTTTGATTTCAAACACCCTGTATTTATTCTTATTTTTCTTCCTGTAAGCTCACTGATTTGTCTGTGCATATTTTTTGTATCTTTAATGGAATTTAATTCAATTTTTTTGCATTGCTCGTTTAACCAACTTTCTTTAGCCTTCCCACATTTATCTTTTATTTCTTTATTTATCTTAGCGTATTCTTGTTTGTCATTTTTACTCTGTTTTCTTTTGTCCATCAGTTTTAAGATATCTTCATTCATCCATTTTTTCTTAGCTATTTTGCCTCTCTCCGGTAATACTTCTTTGCTAGTTTGATGAATAGAGTCCCTTAACATTTCCCATTGTTCATCTATACTCTGTATTTGAGTTATTGCATTGTACCTATTTTTCACAGTCACTCTGTATTGTTCTTGCATTTCTTTATCTATTTTCAGAACCTCTTTATTAAGGCGCATGTTCTTAACCATTTTTTCCCCTCTCTTTAATCTTACTTTTATTTGTCCACATAGTGGTACATGATCACTATTACAGTCAGCACCAGGCATTGTCTTTACATTCATTAAAGCATTTCTAAATCTTTTATTAATTAGTATGTAGTCAATTTGGTTGCGTATTTTCTTATCAGGGCTTATCCATGTGTACAGTCGTCTTTTATGGTGTTTAAACCATGTATTTCCAATTATCATATCATTGATATTTGCCCATTCTATTAGCTTTTCCCCTCTTTCATTTCTTGTACCTAACCATAATTCCCCACTACATCCTCCATTTTCCCCTTTCCTACTTTTGCATTAAAATCACCAAGTATTATCTTTATTTCTTGTGATCCAATTTGAGCCATCGCCATTTCTATTTCGTCGTAAAAGTGTTGTATTTCTTCATCACTACTGCTTGCTGTATGTAGATTATTCGATAGATATAGCTATTATGTAACTAATCTAAACTATTATCTGCAACTGCAATAAAAAAAATTTATAATACATATCACAATAAATGACAATATATACAATGTTTATATCGACTACCTCAGGTATGTGGTTGGCGTATAGTCCTGACATAAATCTCGTTAACACAATAGGAGATTAACCACGTATTTGCACTGGGTAATAATATTCAGTTCAGAGTCATCTTCGTCTGATAACACTCTCACAATCTGTTGATGGCGTAGACAACTTCATCTGTGTTCTGATCACATTAACACAAGGTGATTATTCAATATATGAGCACTGTCACTAGAATGCTGTTCATGACCACCCTGGACACATATGATTTAACGTGTCTTTATTTAGACGTCGTAGCCTCAGTTGTGTGGGAAATGTCAGGTATCTCAACACCAGATGGCCTAGAAAGAGTGTCAGCAAGCATATTTAGCTTACCCTTGATGTGCTCTATCGAAAACGAATAGTTCTGCAAAATAAGCGACCATCGATATACTCTGTTGTTCCGATGGACGCCTGACTGCATGACTGTGATCGGGGAGTTGTCAGTCTGGATGATGAAATGACTACCTGCCAAGAACCGGTGTAGCTTCCCTATGCAGTATATCACGCTAAGGGCCTCCAGTTCTGAGATGGAATATCTGGCTTCCGCAGGTGTTACCTTGCGGCTTACATAGCATATTGGGTGGAAAATGCTCTCGTAGAATTGGCCCAGCATTCCAGTGATGGAAATGGTGCTAGCGTCTGTCCTAAGATAATAAACGAGGCCTGGATTAGGCAAGCGCAAGATTGGTAATTCGCTAAACAAAAGTTTAAGTTTTGACAATGCGTTAATTAATAATGCATCTTTTACATCCAATTTTACAGACGCTTTTAAAACATTGGAAAACACACTTGTGATCTCAGCTAAATTTGGTATAAATTTACTGTAATAATTAACTAATCCCAAAAGACTCCTAACCTGCTTTTTCGTTGTTGGCATGGTTAGGTTTAAAATTTTGGTGACAATCCTGTTGTCAGTTTTTAGTTGGCCATTGGAAATTATATGACCAAGAAATTCAATTTCCTGTAGGCCTAGTTCAACTTTGGCTGGCTTCACTGTAAGGCCGAAGAGTCGTAATCTATTGAAGACATGTCGCAGTTTCTGTAAGTGTGTTGTCCAGTCCTCTGTGTGCACACATATGTCATCTATATAAGTCACTGTATTCGTCACTCCATGGAGCAAATCTCTAGTTAGACGACCGAAAGTGGCAGGAGCGTTTCGAAGACCAAAAGGAAGAAATCGCCACTCGTAAAGACCTAATGGTGTTGAGAATGCAGTGAGAGGAATGGATTGACTATGCATCGGGACTTGCCAGTATCCCTTCGTAAGGTCAAGTTTGGAAAAGATTTTGGAGGTAGGCATGTCAAGAATGAGATCTTCGCAGGAAGGTATTGGTTCTGCGTCGACCTTCGTAACACTATTAAGCTTCCTATAGTCCACGCAGAGGCGGATCGTAGAGACCTTCTTTTTCACCAGAACTATAGGAAAGGAGTATTCAGAAGTAGATTTTTGGATGATTCCACTAGCCTCCAAACTTAGAATTTCCTTATTGAGACTTTCCCTATAGCTGAGTGGGATGGAGTAAGGTCGGCATTTGATAGGTTTATTATCCGAAAGAAGGATGGAGTGTTCGATTCTGTCCGTCCTACCTGGAATGTCAGAAAATATGTCTTGGTACTCCGTCACTAGTTCTATTGTCTGTCGTCTCTGTTTGTCCGTTAGTTTCGGTTCTATCCGTATGCTATCTATCGTAGCTGTCTTGTCAACTGTCGGAACGGGTAGTTCCATGTCATCGTCGTCTACCTGATTCAGTACAGTGGTGGTACTAAGTGCATTTTCTGTTTGCTCACTAAGTGTATGCATATTGTCGTCGTAGTCTGTCTCGCTAACTAGTGTAGTTGCGTTATGTATGTCTGTCGTCTCATCAGCTGATGTGGGTGTATTCTGTTCGTCTGTCATCAGTTCTTCCTGTCGTGAAAAGTAAGGCTTCAACATGTTGATATGAAATATCTTTAAATGTCCGTTTATCGATATTTCATAATCGACATCAGAAATTTTGCGTACCACACTGAATGGCCCTTGCCATGAAGTCAATAATAAATTAAGTTTGTCTGGCAGTAACAGCAGTACTTCTTGATCAGGTTCAAGATTAATAGTCTTAGCACCTCTATTGGCGTATTGGCAGTAGATTTGACCTTTCCTCTCCAAAGATGCTTTGGCTATTACACACGATTTCATTATCTTATCGCTTGTTTCTGTTACCATCTCGTACGGTGTTTTTGGAGTTGGAATTTCAAATGTATTAGTAGCTAACTGATGGTAAATTGTAAGGGGTCCACGTGGGTTAGCCCCGTATACTAACTCAAACGGTGAGAAACCCGTACTAGAATGGGGAATCTCTCTATAGGCGAACAGCACTGTTGGCAACAGTGTATCCCATTCAGATGGGTTTTCTGCTGTCACCTTAGCCAGCATATATTTTAGATCACCGTTAATTTTCTCCACAATTCCATTGCTGGCTGGATGGTAAGCTGTTGTAAAATGCTGCTTAATTCCTAACATTTTAGTAAGGGCTTGCGTTGCAGCCGATATGAATTGAGTTCCCCGATCGGATATGATGGTACGTGGAAATCCGAATCGTGCGAACAGGTGTAAAAATACATTGGCAACATCTTTGGAGGTGATGTATTTTAGAGCTACCGCCTCAACCCACCTTGTACAAAGGTCTACTAGTGTTAGGATGAAGCGATTTCCTTTGCTGGACACCTGGTTCAGGGGTCCAACAATATCTACCGCAACCATCTCGAATGGTCTAGAGGCCAATGTGGAAGGTTGTACTTCTGCTGTTGCATGCTTCCCCTTTCGCACTAATTGCTGACACACATTACATGAACGACAGAATAATTTTATGTCGTTACAAAAACCAGGCCAATAAAAATGAGCCTGAATTCTAGCTCTGGTTTTGTCATATGCAAGATGTCCAGCAAACGGTGACTCATTTGCAATCTTTAGCACAGTTTGGCGATGTTGTACAGGTAACACCGTCTGCTGCATCTCATGATTATTGGTTGTATAATAACGAGTAAGAATCCCGTTATTAAGTCTAAAAAACCATGAAGCCTTTTTGCTGATCTTGGCTTTCTCACCTAATAATTTTAGATAGGGAGAAATACTTGTGTCAGTATGTTGCTGTTGTATGAATTTATGTCTGGTGGTATCCGCATTTGTACCACTTGGTGATAGTAGTAACAATCTTTCTTCCTGTAGTGTGTCTTGGTGTTTGGTGGTATCTGCTCTGGTGACTGCATTTGATGTATTAATTTCTTCCCATGCAGCTATTTCTTCGTTCGTGCAATTTTTCAATTGGGGTAAGCATCCCAAAATCAAATCAGTACAAGGGTTATCTAAAATAGCACATGTAAAGGTACCAGAAAGAAACGGGGTGTTTATACGGGCTTTTGCCAGTGGGTAAATTTCAATATTACCAGAAAAAGTCCGGCATTTGACAGAGTCACCCGTATAATCCCTTGGGTCAACGAGTTCTTTTCTAAGACCGATAAGAGTGCTGCCACTGTCGAGCAAACATTGGCATGGTTTTTCATTGACCATTGCATTATGGAACACAAGATTGCCTCTGGAGGCCAGTGCTGCATTTGCACTCTCATTGGAGAATGGTACAGGATGTCCACATGTAAGTTTGCCGTCTGTATGAAATTGATGACATTGTTTACAACTATCAAAGTTTAAAATATCTGTAACTGCACATACATTCTCACACTCGTTAGTTGGCAATTCATTCTCGACTTCACACTCAGTTTCACTACCACTGTCAGATGAGTATCTATCAACACTGCATTACTAGCCCTCATTTTCTGACGTTCCAAACATTTGGACGAATAATGACCATAACTCGCACAAAAAAAAAAAAAAACATTTGACCGCACGCTTGTATGCCATTCTCTTACTCTCCTGCTTTTTGATCATCATTTCAAGATGTGCAGGATAGTTAGGGCTCTTGTCACACATCGAGTAAGATTCATGATAAAGATGACAGTACAGACATTTAGGCAATTTTTGATCTCTATTGTTTCTTCGATGAAATGGTTTCTTATTACGATAAGTTTTAGGTTGATCTTTAGCAAAGGAGACAATCTCAGATTCGATGGTGGGTGTTTTGAACACGTCTCTGTTCGAAGAAAAATATGCGGAACCTTTCTTTTCGAACTGGTCTAGTGTCTCAATGTCTGCCTGCTGCAGGAACTTTGTAAAGGGAGTTGGAACTGTAGATATGACTTTATCCATTATAATCAAGTTTTTCAGTTTCTCAACATCATTCCCTATTTTAGCTGCATTTAGCCACCGGTTGAATACACTTTGAACATTGGAAAGATAATCTATAATAGTTTCATTTGGCTTTGGTTTAAGACTAGAAAATTGTACTTGATATCCAGGAGCATCTAGTAAAAGATGTTGCATTATTCTATCATGAATGTACTGATAGTTGGTTCTTAATTCTGCTGGAATTGACTCAATAACCTTCAAGGGCTCTCCACTTAAATTCTTCATGTAGATCATTGCCCAATGTTCCAAGGGAACCTCCTGGAATTTAAGTCTAAACTCGATATTCTCTGTCCAGGCAGATATTGAATCGCCTTGACAGAAGGGTTTGATGATGTTTTTATATTTATTGAATTTATTTTCTTCTCCCTGACTTTTTAATTTTGTGGAAGTGATCTGGATGTGTGAGTCTACTTCCATTTCTTTCATCTTTAACTATGTCTCTGATTCAACCTGAATTTGTTTCTCCTTAACCCTAGCCATTTCTTCTATTTCCTTTTGCTTTAACTCTATTTCCTTTTGCTTTAAATCTATTTCCTTTTGTTTTAACTCCCTATCTTGTTCTAACTGTTTCTGTTTTGTGGCCTCTGATAATTCTAACATATCCTTCTGGTGTTGTCTTTCATGCATGCGCTCCTCCCTTTCTGCATCTTTCGCTAGTTTAAATCTTTGGTCTGCATATTGTTCCAACTTCTCTCCCGTATATCCTAACTCCTTTCCTGCCTGAATACATTCCCCTAAAGTCGACATGATGGAGTGTATTTACGAGTACTTTCTACTATTATGACTTTTAATTCAAGTTGGTAAATAAATATGTAGGAAAATTGTACAGGCTGAAAAAGGAAGATGCGTTATTATTAACAATGTTGCCAAAACATAGAAAAATTACTCATCTGATTTCCCGAAACGAATCAGCAGACGTCAGTGACACTCTATTGCCTGGCTAACAAGTTGATGTCAGTGACACTCTATTGCCTGGCACGCACAAACTATTCTGCGCTGTACTTGTTGTATCTGGTTTATAGAGCAGTACCAATTAGCAACTTGCAAATATCAGAGGAAACCAGATAGTTGCAACAAAAATATAACCCATTTGCAATACCCCCAACAAACAGATGTGGTATGGTTGATGTGAACGATTTGATGTGATATGATACTAAATGAATGAATGTTCCGTCAATCATCAGTCAATGTCCGTCTTTGTCGTAATATCTTCTACTTTCGTCACCTAACTACTTTCTAATCTCTGATAATGACGTGTAGACTATGCTTTTTTATTTGCCTATTAGCTTCAGTGCCATCGTGAACAAATCTATTAAATCAATACAAAAAGAAAAATAAATGTTTCAAATGAACTGTCTAAAACATAATAACTTCGAAATAAATAAATATAAATGATCTATAATTCCTGTGAGGTTGAAATCTTATGCAAACACTTGTAGTAATGTACACAAGCACAGTTGACAGCGTTGATCTGTAGTACTTGTAACACACGCAGCTGTCAGGGCGTTCTACGTCACAGGCGCAATGCTATTTTTAGCTGACAAAAATCAATATCGCTCAGCGGCTCTGTTTACAATGTATCATTGCGCCATGTTTCATTTTTCACAAGAAATATATGCAAAGAAAACAATAATACTTACAAAATCATTGAAATCATCTTCACACAACACAATATAATTGTAATAGAATACACAAATGGCACTTATTCACGATAGGCACTTTTTACGGCACTCACTCTAGTCTACACTCGTCAATTTTCACTACGCTAAACTACACACTGTAAATCTCTGGCTTTTGAGCTGTGGGTGAGTTTAATATATTATTTAGCTTGAACAATAGTTCAAGCGGCCACTTCTGACACCACTTTTATCCTAGCTTGTCAACAACCGAGGTTGACAAGCATTACTGGATACTTCGCTTGCACCACACGATAAACTCGTAAGGCGTACAAGAGGATTAGTTCCACAGTTTAATTCAGCTTGGCGCTCACAAAATGTAGAGCCATCATTGATTCACACAGTATTTACAAGCATAACAATATACAATATTCACTCTATCAAAGTCAGTCCTAGGCACTAGCACTACTGATATCTACATAACAAAAACCACATCGCCTTGGCCAATGCGTTCATCTAAACAGTCAGTCCCCCGTCTGCCAAGACTTAGCCGTGGCATTCACACCACGCGCGGATGGCTCACGACGATCCCTAGGATTGCGTGCTTTACGTGGCTTATCCACGGGTAAACTCTCTTAAGAGTTCCTTACATCTCTTTGGGCGGGTGTACTTACAACCCGACCAGAGTTCTCACTTCTTAGGTTGACACTGGTGTGTCTGAGTGGAGACCTGTTCACCCACTCATTCCCGTTGTCTTTTGTATTCCCTGGGTAGGGCCTTGTTACCCCCACTCCCAGTAGGGATTGTATCATATATCCTCTTATATCCTTTTCCTCCACTTCTCATGCAGGTGGTATTCCCTAGGTCTTTGACACCTATATATACGATTTGTCTATACAAATGTAGACCTATATATACGATATGTCTATACAAATATAGACCTATACATACGATATGTCTATACAAAATATGGACCTATATATACCTATCCTTCTACATATATACAGATAGACAGAAATACAGAAACACAGAATGTTTTCTACGCCTATTATCTCATGACATGACCAACACTGATTGTATCCTTCCTATATGTGCACACAATGTTCTACTTTCGCTAACCTTTCTCAACCACCCGTCTTTAGTTTTTCAGCACCCAGGGTTATTCTCCTAGACGTCGCCTTGGTCTCCAACTTCTTCCTAATGTGTCCGGTCACGAAGGTCTGGTAGAACCAGCCTAAAACGGGTACCAGGACATATTCTAGGAAGTCAATGCGGCCGGGTTTGTATCGATCACATCAGCCATTGAGCGTTGATTGGTCAACACAGAATTGAGACTAGCACCATATACCAAGTACACCCAGGCGTGGACACAGGTACCTGTCTTCAGCCTGTCTGTCAGAGGGAGCTACTCGCACATCTCGTGATGCAGACAACACACGCATGTCGTGATTGTAACAGACTCACAAAATATGATGAGAAAGATGGTGACAGGCTTGCTTCAGGCAGTGGCAGGCTTCCATTAACAACCAAATATAGAGAGCAGCTGTTGGATGTTTTCTCCCGTGCGTGCTGGTGTGCTGTGAAACGAGCAGGCGGACACATTGGATGGATCTGCACCACTTGATGGGGTATTGGTGCGTAATAAGGCAGATGTGGTCGCCGTCCTTTGGGATCATGGTGTATAGTGCAGAGGAACAGATAGATCATAAAGGATTGGAGAGAATGGTGCCGCAAAGAGTGACCAGAGGCTCTAGCCGTCTACGAGGACAAGACAGACGGAGAAATAATCAGACTGCTACTGCAACCATTAGTACTGGGACTCTTCGCTGGCTGTTGCTGATGAGGACGGAGCACGAATGGAAATATACCGAGTGCTGTGATGTCGGTCATTGACTCAACTCAAGTCCCTTGATACAAGAGGAAAAAGTATATGAATGAATAAAGAACGATACAAGGCGCTAGGAGAAACGAATGAATGAATGAATCTTTTCCTCCCATCCAAAATCCTGACTGTGAAATACCTCCAGGTTCTTCTAGCTGGAAAGTAATAACCATTCACTGGAAGGGAAGGAAGAACTAATAGTCAACCGCGCTCCCTGCGCGTCTTATTGTCATTTATGTCTGTCCAATCCAGAAGAAATCTGGAGCGGGCGAGCAACTAGGGGCAGACAATTCAATAACAAACTAACCAGGCAGCAAGGTAATCAGATTTCCGGGCGGTTAGACACACTCCAGGGAGAAAGATATTTAAAACTGTCGGTGTACGGACTAACAGATGATGAAACAGTTTGTTCTTTGAAGAAACAATGCTACTGATAATAGAGGGGAAGAGACACGGAGAAATAGACAATGGAACATCAAGACATAGGTACATAATATAAAGAGTGAGAGAGATAGGAAGAGAGATATATTTAGTGGAGAGAGATGGTGAGGGAGAGACAAGGAGAGAGATGGTGAGGGAGAGACAGGGAAAGAGAGAAGGAAAGATAGGGAGAGAGATAAACTGAAATAAGTAAATGAAACAAAACATGAACAGATTGGCGTATAAAACTATATTCTAAGTAGAAATGAGTTATATATATATATATATATATATATATATATATATATATATATATATATATATATATATATATATATATAGTAGAGAAAGACAGACAGACAATCAGACAGACAGACAGACAGATCGATTGAACAACAGACTGAACAATAAAACAATAGATGCACTGACGAAAAGACACACACATACACACACATACACAGAGAGAGAGAAAGAGAGAGAGAGAGAGAGAGAGAGAGAGAGAGAAACATACAAACAGATAGACAGACATATATGCAAACAGACAAGCTGGCAGATAGACAGACAGACAGACATGCTGAAAGCTCAGTGACCCTGAAACAACTGACAAACAACAAACAAGCAACAATCGCTCAATATCACTTAAAGCTACAACTCAACAGCCTTGCGGTCAAGTATTTAAATGATACAGTTGTCCGTGGTGTGAGAAATGCCTGGAATGCATCCATCACAATTAAAGACACATGTAACCAAAGCAAAACATAACATATCTCTGAAGGAACTCATGGAAGTGCTACATCACAACATAGGTGGCATCTACACTTCTAGGTTTGTAAAGTTAAGAAAAATAACACATTGTGCGATTAAGGACATGATGCAAATACATGAAAAATACTTTCGCTGAAATACTAAAAACATATACTAACTATTCGAATGTGAGGCATTTGGTATCTCCACAGTAATAGCAAATATACAATAAATTCTTTCCGTCTGCACAAAATTGGTTGGAACTGTCTAATTGCTCGGCATATTTGAGCAATTATTTATTTTTCTTCGAAAATAATCATTGAAACGCCTGTTTGTTGTAAGGCATTGAATAACAAAATGCTAATAGACACATTAGAACGAGTTTGGGAGCAACCAAATATGAACTAACGAACAAACGAATTTTATTTTCAAAGCGTCACAAATTGGGCACACAGGCCGTCATACATTCGGCCCTTCCAGCCACTCATCTTTCGCTCATCAATAATCTATCATAAATGGTTCCCTGGATGAATGTTGCGAATACCTTAGACAACTAGAGACACTAACAATGATTGCCTGGAAGAGACCATCACAACTAGAACATTGTACAGAACTAACTAACAATGATTGCCTGGAAGAGACCATCACACCTAGAACATTGTACAGAACTAACTAACAATGATTGCCTGGAAGAGACCATCACACCTAGAACATTGTACAGAACTAACTAACAATGATTGCCTGGAAGAGACCATCACACCTAGAACATTGTACAGAACTAACTAACAATGATTGCCTGGAAGAGACCATCACACCTAGAACATTGTACAGAACTAACTAACAATGATTGCCTGGAAGAGACCATCACACCTAGAACATTGTACAGAACTAACTAACAATGATTGCTTGGAAGAGACCATCACACCTAGAACATTGTACAGAACTAACTAACAATGATTGCCTGGAAGAGACCATCACACCTAGAACATTGTACAGAACTAACTAACAATGATTGCCTGGAAGGGACCATCACACCTAGAACATTGTACAGAACTAACTAACAATGATTGCCTGGAAGAGACCATCACACCTAGAACATTGTACAGAACTAACTAACAATGATTGCCTGGAAGAGACCATCACACCTAGAACATTGTACATAACTAACTAACAATGATTGCCTGGAAGAGACCATCACACCTAGAACATTGTACAGAACTAACTAACAATGATTGCCTGGAAGAGACCATCACACCTAGAACATTGTACAGAACTAACTAACAATGATTGCCTGGAAGAGACCATCACACCTAGAACATTGTACAGAACCAACTAACAATGATTGCCTGGAAGAGACCATCACACCTAGAACATTGTACAGAACTAACTAACAATGATTGCCTGGAAGAGACCATCACACCTAGAACATTGTACAGAACTAACTAACAATGATTGCCTAAAAGAGACCATCACACCTAGAACATTGTACAGAACTAACTAACAATGATTGCCTGGAAGAGACCATCACACCTAGAACATTGTACAGAACTAACTAACAATGATTGCCTGGAAGAGACCATCACACCTAGAACATTGTACAGAACTAACTAACAATGATTGCCTGGAAGAGACCATCACACCTAGAACATTGTACAGAACTAACTAACAATGATTGCCAGGAAGAGACCATCACACCTAGAACATTGTACAGAACTAACTAACAATGATTGCCTGGAAGAGACCATCACACCTAGAACATTGTACAGAACTAACTAACAATGATTGCCTGGAAGAGACCATCACACCTAGAACATTGTACAGAACAAAACTAACAATGATTGCCTGGAAGAGACCATCACACCTAGAACATTGTACAGAACTAACTAACAATGATTGCCTGGAAGAGACCATCACACCTAGAACATTGTACAGAACTAACTAACAATGATTGCATGGAAGAGACCATCACACCTAGAACATTGTACAGAACTAACTAACAATGATTGCCTGGAAGAGACCATCACACCTAGAACATTGTACAGAACTAACTAACAATGATTGCCTGGAAGAGACCATCACACCTAGAACATTGTACAGAACTAACTAACAATGATTGCCTGGAAGAGACCATCACACCTAGAACATTGTACAGAACAAAACTTACAATGATTGCCTGGAAGAGACCATCACACCTAGAACATTGTACAGAACTAACTAACAATGATTGCCTGGAAGAGACCATCACACCTAGAACATTGTACAGAACTAACTAACAATGATTGCTTGGAAGAGACCATCACACCTAGAACATTGTACAGAACTAACTAACAATGATTGCCAGGAAGAGACCATCACACCTAGAACATTGTACAGAACTAATTAACAATGATTGCCTGGAAGAGACCATCACACCTAGAACATTGTACAAAACTAACTAACAATGATTGCCTGGAAGAGACCATCACACCTAGAACATTGTACAGAACTAACTAACAATGATTGCCTGGAAGAGACCATCACACCTAGAACATTGTACATAACTAACTAACAATGATTGCCTGGAAGAGACCATCACACCTAGAACATTGTACAGAACTAACTAACAATGATTGCCTGGAAGAGACCATCACACCTAGAACATTGTACAGAACTAACTAACAATGATTGCCTGGAAGAGACCATCACACCTAGAACATTGTACAGAACTAACTAACAATGATTGCCTGGAAGAGACCATCACACCTAGAACATTGTACAGAACTAACTAACAATGATTGCCTGGAAGAGACCATCACACCTAGAACAGTGTACAGAACTAACTAACAATGATTGCCTGGAAGAGACCATCACACCTAGAACAGTGTACAGAACTAACTAACAATGATTGCCTGGAAGAGACCATCACACCTAGAACAGTGTACAGAACTAACTAACAATGATTGCCTGGAAGAGACCATCACACCTAGAACATTGTACAGAACTAACTAACAATGATTGCCTGGAAGAGACCATCACACCTAGAACATTGTACAGAACTAACTAACAATGATTGCCTGGAAGAGACCATCACACCTAGAACATTGTACAGAACTAACTAACAATGATTGCCTGGAAGAGACCATCACACCTAGAACATTGTACAGAACTAACTAACAATGATTGCCAGGAAGAGACCATCACACCTAGAACATTGTTCAGAACTATACATTGGCACCTTGCCGTCTTGACAGACGATAGTTTGTGCTTTAAAAAGGCATAATAACTTTTAACTATGGCGGTAGCGAGTGTGACTGATAAGGCCAATTTGCGCTGTAAATGTCCGTTCACAGTGGGTGCATGTGAACACGTGGTCATTTCCACCATCATGCACCATCTTACGTCTCAAACGCTTGGTGTGTGACTTTTCTGCAATAATTTTCTCCTTTGACTTTATTCCATTTCTGATATTTGCCCTCCATGCAACACGTTCAGTGGCGACTTGCTCCCAATGTGCATTATCAATGCCTGTATCAATCATGTCCCGCTTACACACATCTTTGTATCGTAGTAGAGGCCGACCCTGAGATCTCTTACCCATCTGTAATTCACCAAAAAAGATATCCTTTGGTATTCTACCATCATCCATCCGCCTAAGATGTCCTATCCATCTAAGTCTACGAAGACTGAGCATGGAATAAACTGTCACACAACCTGATCTTTCCAATACTTCAGTATTTGTGATTTTGTCTTGCCACTTAATACCAAGAATTCTTCGCAGACACCGCATATGAAAGCTGTTTAAATTGTTCTCTTGGTGTGAGTAAGTTGTCCAGGTTTCACTGCCATAGAGAAGAGTACTAAGGACACAGGCTTGATAGACAAGGACTTTTGTTTTGGCAGTAAGCTTCCTGTTCTCCCAGACTCTTTTTCTTAACCTGTTCATTGTTGTTGCTGCCTTACCAATCCGGATGTTGATTTCCTGATCTAGGGATAATTTGCTATTTACCACCGATCCTAGATATGTAAAATGATCTACTATCTCTAGTTCAGCGTCGTCAATAAAGATTGATGGTACCCCATGTGCACCTTGTGACATAATCTGTGTCTTCTTTTTGCTAATTGTTAAACCAAATTCAGAACAAGCATTGGAGAATGCAGATAGTAGACATTGCAATTCTTCCTCAGAGTGGGTCGTAACTGCAGCATCATCTGCAAAAAGCAACTCTCTGATCAGTACCCTCCTAATTTTGGTCTTAGCCTTCAATCTCTGAGCATTGTAGAGGCCGCCATCTGAGCGTGAATGAATGTATATACCACCATCCTGATCACGAAATGCATATTTCAGTAGAAGTGAAAAGTATATTCCAAAGAGGGTGGGAGCTAGTACACAACCTTGCTTAACTCCACTCTTGATTTCAAATTCTTCAGAAGTTGCACCATCAAACTTGATTATACCCTTCATGCCTGTGTGGAACGATTCCACAATAGACAGAAGAGTTGGTGGGCAGCCAATCTTCTTTAGTGCCTTGAACAGACCCTCACGACTGACCAAATCAAATGCCTTTGTGAGGTCGATGAAGGCAATAAACAGTGGTTGATTCTGTTCACGGCATTTTTCTTGCATTTGTCGCAATGAGAATATCATATCAGTGGTAGACCGGTTCTGTCGAAAGCCACACTGTGATTCGGGGTAGACTTGATCTCCTAGGACTTGAAGTCTGCGCAGAACAATTCTGGCAAATACTTTTCCAACAATACACAGAAGTGAGATACCCCTATAGTTGTTGCAGTCGCTCCGATCGCCCTTGTTCTTGTACAGTGTTATGATGCTTGAATTTTTGAAATCCTGTGGGACTTGTCCTTCACGCCAGCATAGCTCTATTAGCT
Source organism: Cepaea hortensis (assembly GCA_963921405.1). NCBI lineage: Eukaryota > Metazoa > Mollusca > Gastropoda > Stylommatophora > Helicidae > Cepaea > Cepaea hortensis. Next base: position 212,139,604 of record OY992877.1, on the reverse strand, counting down.
GGTGGATCTGTATAGTGAGTGTGTCTTGCCCACTCCTGATAACCTCTATTGGAATCCCATCCTTACCTGGAGCCTTGCCAGATGCAAGTTCATTTATAGCACACTTAACTTCTGTTATGGTGGGAAGTGTGTCCAGGTGGTCAAGAGTTGGTAGAGCCTCTATGGCGTTGAGGGCATTATCCGCTAGTTTGGTCTCACTTGAGTAAAGCTCCAAATAGTGCTCTACCCATCTGTCCATCTGCTGTTTCTTATCAGTGATGACTTCTCCAGTCAAGGTTTTCAATGGTGCACTTCTTTTGATCACTGGACCACAGGCTTTCTTTATTCCTTCATACATGCTTCTTATGTCTCCCTTATCACTTGCGATTTGAATGGACTCACATAACTTGATCCAATAATCATTTGCACACTGCCTGGCAGCCTTTTGCACATCCTTCCTAGCTTGCCTTAGCTCACTCAGAGTGTTACGCGTTGGTCTTTCCTTGTTTCTTAAGAGAGCTTTCTTCTTCTTATCAATCAAGGGCTGCAGAGTCTCGCTGTTGGCCGCAAACCAGTCCTGCCTCTTATGATCCACAGTGTCGTAAACCTTTACGGCAGTTTTACAAAGAGTTTCCTTAAGTTTATTCCATTTATCATTTACTGTACAATTTTCTGGTGTATCAGTGAAAGCGTCTTCAAGTTGCTGTTGAAACTGAAAGCACTTTTCAGGATCATGAGTGTTAATAATATTAATCCTGGGGCTAGATTTGTGTTTAGCTGTGTAGATTCTCTTTGGTCTCAGTCTAACCCTTGCAACAACCAAAGAATGATCCGTATCACAGTCAGCACTGTGGTAACTACGAGTCAATGATATATGGTTCAGATGTTGTCTCCGTGTTCAGAACTAACTAACAATGATTGCCTGGAAGAGACCATCACACCTAGAACATTGTACAGAACTAACTAACAATGATTGCCTGGAAGAGGCCATCACACCTAGAACATTGTACAGAACTAACTAACAATGATTGCCTGGAAGAGGCCATCACACCTAGAACATTGTACAGAACTAACTAACAATGATTGCCTGGAAGAGACCATCACACCTAGAACATTGTACAGAACTAACTAACAATGATTGCCTGGAAGAGACCATCACACCTAGAACATTGTACAGAACTAACTAACAATGATTGCCTGGAAGAGACCATCACACCTAGAACATTGTACAGAACTAACTAACAATGATTGCCTGGAAGAGACCATCACACCTAGAACATTGTACAGAACTAACTAACAATGAAGGCCTGGAAGAGACCATCACACCTAGAACATTGTACAGAACTAACTAACAATGATTGCCTGGAAGAGACCATCACACCTAGAACATTGTTCAGAACTAACTAACAATGATTGCATGGAAGAGACCATCACACCTAGAACATTGTACAGAACTAACTAACAATGATTGCCTGGAAGAGACCATCACACCTAGATCATAGTACAGAACTAACTAACAATGATTGCCTGGAAGAGACCATCACACCTAGAACATTGTACAGAACTAACTAACAATGATTGCCTGGAAGAGACCATCACACCTAGAACATTGTACAGAACTAACTAACAATGATTGCCTGGAAGAGACCATCACACCTAGAACATTGTACAGAACTAACTAACAATGATTGCCTGGAAGAGACCATCACACTTAGAACATTGTACAGAACTAACTAACAATGATTGCCTGGAAGAGACCATCACACCTAGAACATTGTACAGAACTAACTAACAATGATTGCCTGGAAGAGACCATCACACCTAGATCATAGTACAGAACTAACTAACAATGATTGCATGGAAGAGACCATCACACCTAGAACATTGTACAGAACTAACTAACAATGATTGCCTGGAAGAGACCATCACACCTAGAACATTGTACAGAACTAACTAACAATGATTGCCTGGAAGAGACCATCACACCTAGAACATTGTACAGAACTAACTAACAATGATTGCCTGGAAGAGACCATCACACCTAGAACATTGTACAGAACTAACTAACAATGATTGCCTGGAAGAGACCATCACACCTAGAACATTGTACAGAACTATAAGAAAGATGCAATCAAGTTATTTCTTATTTAATTCTAGCAGACATATGCATGCTGTTGTGTTTATTATTGTCCTTTATTGTTTATTTTTCTCGTTTAGATCTTATTATCCAAACCATCGAAATGTGATCACTTAAATAAACAATTCAATCTCAGTCGTGTTTTCGATATCTCAGTCGTGTTTTCGATATCCCCGTTGTGTTTTTGATATATCACTTGTGTTTTTGATATCCTAATAGTATTTTCTGTGATAGAAATGTGATTTGATGGTGTTTTTTTTTTACAATCGGGATGTGGTAAGTTTGGTGAAGTCCATCATTGACAGGAATTGTTCACGATCAAACACGTTTAGAGTTTTACTTTCACTACGGATCTCCACAATCTTGTTGTCCATCTCCACAATCTTGTTGTCCATCTCTAAAATCTTGTTGTCCATCTCCACGACATTGTTGTCCATCTCTACAGTCTTGTTGTCCATCTCCACATTCTTATTGTCAATCTCTAGAATACTGTTTTCTAAAACTCTAATAGATCAGAGAAGTAACGTCTGTGGCATGATATAACAATAGGGAATAACATAAAAACAGTTAGGTATGTGCAACTCCTGCAAAAAAGTGAGAAATATCTAAACGCAGACACAGTGTACATACCTTACAATGAACACCACTACGGTAAACACATGGGAAATAATAATAATACTAATAATACAATTAAAAACAAAAAGTATATTAGTTAATTAGTTAGTCACAGTTCCAACTTCACAGCAACGGGTCGTCCCCATTATGCTCCGTTCCTGTGCCAGTGAATATCACACAAAATGCTCCCCACTGCCCAATGTGAAAAGTGGAAAAGACAGGAGTCTCGACAAACAACAGCCCGCACAGATACACTGTGCATAATGCCGCCGCCAGAATGTCAACACAATAGGCCCCCACGAAACATCCAGTTTATCTCTGATGGAATCAGCAGTCATTTTCCCATCTGGATGTTTCCTAGATGTTCACCCACACAGTCCACGAAAATACAGTTCATCGTCGATGGCAGTGGCAGTCAACCAGAAGCCCAGCAGCCACGCATTTCTGCATAAGGCAAAAACCGGTCAACTCTGGGACATAGCCATCTGCCATCGCTCTGAACATGCAGTCACGTTCCAAAAAACCTCGGGCAGATTCAAAAGCATTTTACACGAAACTCACAGCTCACAGTGTCGCGCCACGCACTCACTCAGTAGCAGGGCGACGGAACCATCAAGTAATAAATAAGTATATTAGATTAATCGACGTACCATTATAATAATCCTCATCAGGAAGAACAGAAACAGATCTGAAGAAAACGTAAAATTCGAAAATTTAATCAATAAAAAAGTCTATGCATGACACATTGTCAGCCCATTACACATCCTTCGTGGCAAGGAAGGCGGCGCAGAAGTTCACATGTGAAAGGTGCTAAATAAGAACACGTGAAACCGAAGGTGTGCAAACAGTTAAATGTGGCTAAAGACAGGGGTGTCAGTAGAGTTATACAATGGCTTCTACAACAGTGGCATCTACAACAATACTGTTGCAGATGCCACTGTATAAATCTACTGACTCCCCTCTTTATATTCATATCTGCCAGTTTGCTCATCTTCGGTTGCACATTTATTTAGTATCTCTCACTTTTTTTAGTGTTTTTTTTTTCTTGTTAACGTTCCAAACTGTTTTTATTTCATTTCTTATTGTTAAAACATCGTAAAGTCCATCTCCATCTTTTTTATTTTCAATTTTCGTGTTGGATTCTTCCATCATACAACTGATCACTGGAGATATAGATTATGTCATTGCGTTGTTTATATCTCTCTGCACAAGTTGTCTACATTTTCCGTTAGCATGCTATTGATCATCCCGTGTCACAGACACGTGACAAGTCAAGACCGTTGTGTTGGGTATACAGGGATACCCTGTGCCACACCTGGGGCTCCAGCGAGCTCTGCCCTAGTTTTATCGAACCAGTGACGTGCAGTGGTTCTTTGATGCCCGGGGTCAACCCCTTGATTGGATGCCCCTAAATTGTTCTTTCCCTAATTCATTCCTCCTCCCCTCCCACTGCACTGTGCTGCCCCCTCTCCCTAATTGGATGCCCCCCTCTCGGGTGGATGCCCGGGGCCGTCGCACCCCCCGCACCCCCTTTTGCACGCCACTACCGAATCCCCATACAGGACTTCTGTCATATGTCCACGTCGTAAACCTCTGAAAAACGCCACTTTTCCCGTCTATTACAATTCTGCGCCAACCCATACTTATAAAATCGGGAATATCTGCAGAAAGAAAGTCGACTAGAAAAGCAACTGGGAACATCATTATGTAGTGACCTAAATATGTGAAAGACTGCACTGGGAACCCCAGCGGTACCAGCTGTGAGATTATCAGTACCTGTTCTGATGTATCTTCATCTCAACCAAGGATACCTGACAGCATCGAGTGCATATTTCTCTTGATGGTAGATAGATAAATAGATCGACAGTCAGATACGTAGACAGACAGGAAGATTGATTGATTGATTGATTTAGGAACCGACATCACAGCATTCGGGGCATTCCCATAAGCGCTCCGTCCCCATCCACAGCAACCAGCGAAGAGTTCCAACACTAATAGTACCAGTAGTTATATGTCCGTCTCACCTTTCCTCTGAGCGTCGATCGGCGGGCAGATCCCCTCGTCACCCCTCGCTGTCGCATTCTTGCCAGACCATGGTGATCCATTTGCTCCCACAAGGCCGCCACCACGCCTGCCTTATCGTGCATCAATACTCCACCAAGTTTTGCAGAGCCAGCCAATCTGTCCGCCTGTTCATTCCCCAGCACACCAGCATGCCCCGGAGAAAAGATCCAGACGATGCTTGTCACCCGTGACTTCCAAAGCGAAGCAAGCCACTCTGCACGAAGCCTGTCCTCACCCTGTTACAATCACGAATTTGTGTGTGTATAGTATTCTCCACCCAGCGGAAAGCTGCACTGACCGCCTCCACCTCCATTCTTAAGCTAGATGTTGTGGTATCATATGTCATGCTCTCCTGCACAAAAAGTGATTGATTGATTGATTGATTGATTGATTGATTGATTGATCTAGGAACCGACATCACAGCATTCGGGACATTCCCATAAGCGCTCCGTCCCCATCCTCAGCAACCAGAGAAGAGTTCCAACACTAATAGTTCCAGTAGCAATCTGATTATATGTCCGTCTCGCCTTTCCTCTGAGCGTCGAGCGTCGGCCAGATCCCCTGTCACACCTCGCTGCCTCATTCTAACCAGACTATGGTGATCCATTTGCTCCTCCGAGGTGTACACGTGCTCCGACAAGGCCGCAACCACATCTGCCTTGTCATGCATCAATACTCCACCAAGTTTTGCCGAGCCAGCTAATCTGTCCGCCTGTTCATTCCCCAGCACACCGGCATGCCCAGGAGAAAAGATCCAGGTGATGCTTGCTACCCGTGACCTCCGAAGCGAAGCAAGCCACTCTGCACGAAGCTTGCCTGTTCTCACCCTTCTCAGCATGCTTTCTGGGTCAGTTACAATCACAATATGTGTATGTATCGTGTTTTCTATCCAGCGGAAAGCTGCACTGACCGCCTCCACCTCCATTCTTAAGCTAGAAGACAGACAGGTAAGTTGGTAGGTGGGTAATTAGACAGACAGACATACATAATTCATACTGACAGATATACAGACAGGTAAGTTGGTAGGTGGGTAGACAGACAGACAGATAGACAGACCGACTGACAGACAGATAAGTTGGTAGTTGGGTAGAGACACAGACATGTAAGTTGGTAGGAGGGTAGTTACATAGACAGACAGGCAATCAGACAGTCACACGTGAATGCACACACACATAACACTAGGTTACATTTTCCCAATACTTATCTGCAGCGATCAGTAAACACGTGTTTCAGAAACAAGACGCCGAGAGAGAGTGCACCCACACCCCACCCACACTAACCTGCTCTCACTGAGTTACCGAAATATTGCAGACTTAATCCTGTTACGACTCGGAACAGAACATCCCAGGGTGCCCCTGGAGCACTCCAGATATTATGACGCATCAACGGACTGGCTCTAACCCAGGCGGAAATGTCTTATTCTAAGGAGAATCAATAATAAACATTTTATGGACCTACTCGAACTGGCATTCGGTAGCTCAGTGGCTTGCGCACTAGCTTTCCTACTTAGTGGTAATGAGTTTGCATTTCACTCAAAGCGGATGTAAAAAAAAAAAATGAACCTAGGCACCCAGGTCTGTGGATGGAAATGATGCCAGCATGACATTGACCCCATCACCTCTCAAGGGCTGACCAGTCTGTACAAATATGGAGCAGATACATTTAAGCAGTACTACTGAAGAAGTAAAGGTTCTTAATTATTTAATAATATTCTGTTATTTGGATACACCGTTTACTTTAACTTACTGCGACTGTTATCTAGATACACCCTTTACTTTAAGTTACTGCAACTGTTATCTTGTATTTTCGATTACGCCCTGGAATCAAGTTAGACAACATTTTGTTTAGTCCTTGAGCGCCGAGTGTAATGTCTTTAACTTTCTCGTTTGCCGGATGTTGCCTACCCTCCGGCTCTCACGGCCCATCAGTAATTGAGAATATCGGAGATAATTGACTTTCTGTGCTAGGTGCCGACTCCGTGGCCAAGGGGTTTACGGACGCAGTTCGTAATCCCGCATAACCGCGTTAGAAACACAGCTGCGAGCGATTAGGCAGCAGACCGCCTAGCATTGGTTTTATTGCGCAATGGTATGGGTGCCGGTCGTTAAGAAAATGGCAAACTACTGACCGTAAACTTGTCAAGATATCACAACAGCAAAGATGCTGGTGTTGACTGCGGCGTCCTGTAAAGGATATGCAACTAACTTTTAAATTTGTCCGGTCGTGTATGCTGTAACTTTTTGAATATCAAGTAAGGTCATTAGCTACATGGTTTAAGACCTTTAATTAGGAATGTGGGCATTAAATTAATCTGAGAGTAACTGCCGGAGTATATGTCGATTCGTAATCCCTTATGCTACGTTCCAAGTCAGCTGCAGGTGACTTGTAACCCTTGTGCTGATTTTCAACAATGTAGTGAGCATCGGTTGTCCAGAAAGCAATGGCAAACTAGTGAACATAAACTTGCCTAGTAAATGACAAACAGCCAGAAAATGCTGGTGTTGATTGCGAAGTCCTGTAAGGACATACAACTAAAGAGTAAATAAGTCATAGATGATGATTGTCTTGAAAGAAATAGAAACAAAACTATGATATATCTATTTTGTATCTATTTTCAGCACGCGATGGCCTCGTTGGTACAGACCCAACCCAGAAAGTTCTATGGTGTCATTGTTCTGCATAGGGTGACCGTGTGCAAATTAAAGGTCATGTGACAGTCGGAAATTTCAGACAGTAGGCCATAAGAATGCAGCAATGGTAAAATTGTTTAGGAAAAAAAAAAAGATATCTACGAATAGTTATATCCAGGAAGCTTTGATGATGTCGTTAGAGATACAGAAGTGGCACGCAAATTATATTGATGGTTTCTGTCTTGAGAATGTTAAACAGAAATGATACAAATAGGTATCTGTATTTAGAATGTAACATAGAAGTTATACACAAAGATATCTGTATTGAGAATATAACACAGAAGTGATACAACAAGGTGTGTTAATTTCCTGTGGAGGAACAGCAATGACACAATCATAAACTATACCCCACAAAAATGCCAGGTCAAGCGCATATGTAAGGACTCTTTTTACGGACCAGTACGTTCTTCTAGTCCCTTGAGGTGTCGAGGTGAAGTATAAATAGCGGGAGTACCTGTTTATAGGATTCATATATGGAGATTCCCAAGGACCCTGTTATTCCCTGCGTCCATCTTTACATTGTCAGCCTTTTCTTCTGGTTCCATTGGTCTGCACAACATTACTTGTTATGGTATAATGTCAGTTGCTAGCCGAACCATTTAACTTGCTGTTTTCTAATGAAATATAGCGCTGCTATAATAACAACTTTAGTCCTGATTTCATCATCTCCGATTTCTTCTCTTCTGGATATTCTTCCCAGGAATCTATTTGTGTTGTTGTAATTTTAATATTCTCTTTTTCTGCCACTGTCCAAGTTTGGCATTGGTAGCGTAGAGCTGGTTGGAAGATTGTGTTAAAGAGGACTGTTTTATTATCTGCTGACACGCGTTTGTTCTTTAGTATTGGTGCCATCTGTCCAATGTTCGTAATGTACTATCTAATTTTATGTTCAGTAGTTAAACGCTGAGTTATCGTCCAGAAAGCAATGGCTAACTACCGAAAGTAAAATTGCTGAATAAATCAAGCTGGGCTTGACAGCAACGTCCTGTAAAGAACATACATGTGTTTAGTTTGCCAGTGGTTTCTGAACGAGAAGTCAGCGGTGAAATCTAACTACCGGCGTGTGGAATCAACTCACTAGACCGCTGCCAGCGTTAAACCTCCCGGCCAACTCTGCCACCGATATACAAGTATAATAACATTTACAATTATAATAACATATAACCAGATACAAATATATAATAACATATAACCAGATACAAATATATAATAACATATAAAACATACACAAGTATAATAACATGTATGACCGACTATGAAACGTAAGCACACATCCGCAACAAAACTCGTGCCAGGGATGGTACACACCGACATGTGTGTGAGTGTGAATGTGTGTGTGTGTGTGTGTGTGTGTGTGTGTGTGTGTGTGTGTGTGTGTGTGTGTGTGAGATAAAGAACCAATGTAAGGTATGATAAACATAGATAATAGTAGTAACTGCGGCAAAGCTTGCTGAGTGGTTTGCGCGGGGAGCGGCCCGTGGCGAACGAAATTCCCAATGCAAGGAAGTGAGGAATTAAAGCAGCCATGTGCAGAACGTGGCAATTCCTTAGGTGAGTCCAGCACCAGAGCGCTATGTGTGGACTCTGCAATTATGGAAACCTCCTTGGATAGCGGATAATGTCCATGGACTGCCCCTGCCTTCTCTTGATGGTAGACCGTGAAGTCTTCGACTGTTCTATCTTGACCAATTGGGATGTGGACGACACCACAATAGTAAGAGTAGAATGTCCCAACGCAATTATGTCTGAAAAAACACTCCAGATGAACGCAGCAGAAGAAAGGAATTAACGGCGGCGGTGACAGCAGCAGCAGCAGTGGAGGAGGTGGAGAAGGAGAAGAAGAAGAAGAAGAAGAAGAAGAAGAAGAAGAAGAAGAAGAAGAAGAAGAAGATAATGGACATAATGCCCAAGAGGAAGATGACAGGTTATGGGCTATAAAAAGGCAACAATTCAATAACCTGTAAGCACTGAGCGTGCTAAAGAAGAATGTTAACGAAGAGAGACATCGGGAAACCAGAGATGGATGCACAGGTCACGTAATGACGCGCATCATTTACGCACTCGTTCACAGAGAGACAGTTTCTCGCTCCATGTCTCTGTGCGAAGGGGAATCACTGTACCGTCCAGTGCTTCCCAAACAGAGCATGGCTAAGACAGTACAGAGGTTGTAGAAAGGCATCCACCGATTTATGGCCGTGTAGAAAATATGAACTTGTGTATAAATCATTATGTGTATGAAATTAGAAGCGATGGGTTTTATCTTAAGACAGTGAGTCAGTGTTGGATTTCTTTGCTAAAGACAGCGAGTCGGAGGAAAAGGAAGGCGAAGGATGATGTTAAGAACAACTAAATGAAGAAGAAGAAGAAGAAGAAGAAGAAGAAGAAGAAGAAGAAGAAGAAGAAGAAGAAGAAGAAGAAGAAGAAGAAGAAGAAGAGACGGGATTAATTTGTCCTACCTGTACTGATCTGGTATCAATCTAATTTCGTCCCAAATGACGGAGACACAATCGAACTCACAACCTTCGGAGAGCAAGGTTGCCGACTTAACCACTTGATCACGAAGACATCCTCCATCCAACTGATACAGCGAGACATCGAAACCTCTTCTAGCGACCACCCAACGCATGTCTACACCTTGTATCTTACCACACAACACAGTGGCTACACCTTGTATCTTACCACACAACACATGGCTACACCTTGTATCTTACCACCCAACACAGTGGCTACACCTTGTATCTTACCACACAACACATGGCTACACCTTGTATCTTACCACCCAACACATGGCTACACCTTGTATCTTACCACCCAATACAGTGGCTACACCTTATATCTTACCACCCAACCCAGTGGCTACACCTTGTATCTTACCACCCAAAACATGGCTACACCTTGTATCTTACCACCCATACAGTGGCTACACCTTATATCTTACCACCCAACCCAGTGGCTACACCTTGTATCTTACCACCCAAAACATGGCTACACCTTGTATCTTACCACTCATAACAGTGGCTACACGTTGTATCTTACCACCCAACACAGTGCCTAAACTTGTATCTTATCACTCAACACAGTAGCTACACCTTGTATTTTACCATCAAACACATGGCTACAGCTTGTATCTTACCACCAAACGCATGGCTAAACCTTGTATCTTACCACCCAACGCATGGCTACACCTTGTATCTTACCACCAACCACACCAACCCGGGGACGCCTATGGAAGCTCGCGTGTAGTTGACTCAATAAATGTAGATATTATCTGTCACGATAATACTTGAAATGAGGAAGAATGGAAAGAAAACTATGTTGATTGATGAATGTGTCAATGTGAAACAAAGTTGATTAACTTGTTTACGAGCTAACGGATGAGAAATGGTGTTAGGCATGGCATGTATTTCATGAGCATTGAATGATGGAGAGGAGGATGAGTGAGGATCGATTGATTGAGAGAAAAGTGAGTGAGGATCGACTTATGGAGATAAGGGTGAGTGAGGATTAGTGTTTAGAGGCGTAATAAGAACGTGACAAAGGCAAAGGGATACGTAATCGTGCGAGACGGGAATGGTGAGAGAGAGGAGGATAGGGGATGTAAAGAGAGAGAGAGGGGGAGTGGGAGGCGAGAAGAGAGGAGCGAGGGGAGGGAGAGGAGGCAGAGTAAAGGAGAGAGGTGGAGAGAGCGAGAAAGGGGTGGGAGAAAGATGGAGAGAGGGGAGGAATTCAGAGAGAGGGGGGAAGAGGGGTAGAGAGAGAGGGAGAGAGAGAAAGAATGGGACGGAGAGAGACACGGTGGGAAAGAAGGAAAGAGGAAGAGAGAGAGACCGAGAAGACCGAGAGAGACAGTCAGACAGAGAAACTGCTGTTACTCAATTCTTGTTCTCTTCTTTTTCTCAACGATTTTCCTGCTCTTGTTCTGTTTCTCACAGGATTTCCTGTTCGGCGTCTCTGTGTGTTTCCTGTTTTGTTTTTCGGTAACTTTCCTGTTCTATTTCTCAGCTGCCGGTCTCTCTGGCCGAGGGGTTACAACACTTTCTCCGTAATCCCGTTTATCACGCAGAGTCTCGTAGCGGGCGAGAACTGGGAGCGGTTCGTCCCCCGCTGGTGACTTGCGGGATAACTGAGCCGGCCGCTCAGAATGCAATGGCAAACTACAGAGCGTAATCTTGCCAAGAAATCAACAGACAGCTGAAAGATGCCGCTGTTGACAGCGATGTCCTGTAAAGGATATGCGAATATTAAAAAAAAAAAAAAAAAAAAATTCTCAGCTGTTTTTCTAAGTGCAAGATTTATCAATCACACCTGTCTGGTATTTTGTTTCTTTCAATGTCTTTTCACTGAATTATCTTCTTTAATTGTTCAGTTGTTACCAAGTTCTCCAATGTGTTTCTTCTCATAACATGCCCAATAAATGTTGACTGTCTACGTTTTTTTTTTTTATAATTTCTCTAATCAGTTTGTGAATTTCATTTGTTTCTTGTAGGACTTGGTCATTGGTGTTTCTGTCTGTCCATGGTATTCTTTGCATTCTTCCCAGAAACCACATTTCTACAGCCATCAAATGTTTTTCAGGTTGTCTGCTCATTGTCCACACTTCACATCCATACAAAAGTACAGGCTCTTTTTTCGTAGGTTAGCAACGAGATCATTGATGAAGATTAGAAAAAGTGTGGGGGGACAAGACTCCGCACTCAGGAACACCGTTATGCAGTAGTACTTTCTTGCTCTTGAGTCCGTCTGTCTGTAGTCGGGCTCTTCTGTTGTGCAAGTATGCTTTCACCCATTTGTACATTCTTCCATTGACTTTACAGTTTTTCAGTTTCCGCAACAGACCTTCTTTCCAGACTTTGTCAAATGCTTTGTAGATTATTACATTGTGATATTTCCGTCGCCCTCGTGACGACCATAATCTGTGTCTTCTTACAATTTAATTCTAACCCTAATTGTTCACTGTGCGCAACAACCGCATCTACTAAATGTTGCAGATCCTGCTCATTATCTGTAATCAACACTGTATCATATGCATATCTTAAGTAACTAGGAGAAGTAAAAAAAAAATATTTACTCGTGCTTCCACATTTGCTTAGAAAAAAAACGATAACTCATTAGTAAGGAAACTGTTTTATGTATGTGAAGTACGACCACCAGCCTTTCATGTCTGAGTGCAAGGTGGCAATGGATTTGAGTCCCGTAGCGAACGACGAGTCCGTGCATCAAAGCCTCTTTCGACCGCGTTCATGCTATTATCAACACCACAGAAGGCCGCATGTTAATTTTAGTAATACTTATTCTGGCCATAAGAATGTATAAACGTCATTATTTAGAACTGAAGTAGTTAAATTACAAGAAATAATGAGAACAGGAACAAACAAAGGAAGACCAGTTGCGTGAGGTAATGTAATTACACAGAACACATACGGCTTACAATCTTAATTCCCCCAAAGGAAAATAGGATTAGTTGCAGACCCGGGAGATGAGGTGGATTCATCTCAGAGGAGGCCATAGATGAAGGGCATTAGGGCTGAAATCCCTGGTCGTGGATTTATTGTACTCACGCAGGTTGCTTGTCAGGCACGGGTGGAAAGCGAGTAGAGGGAATGTCGTCACAAGTTGAAGGTCATTTGTTAGTCGGTTCTCTCTTTCATTTTGTCTGTGTCGTATATAAAAGACAGACAGGGGGATAGAGAGACTGGCAGGCCCATTAAATACGTATTGTAGATAAAAGACAGATGAATATAGTGACAGGTAGGCTTAATAAAAAATTACATATGTGTTGTACATAAAAGACAGAGGGGAAGATAAAGAAACAGGTAGACATAATAATATATTAGATGAGTGCTGTATATACAAGACAGACAGAAAGATCGAAGAGACAGACAGACAAAATAAAAGATGTGTCCCTATATAAAAGACAGATAGGTAGGTATTGAGACAGGTAGATAGAATAAAGGATTATATATATATATATATATATATATATATATATATATATATATATATATATATGTGTGTGTGTGTGTGTATGTGTGTGTGTGTGTGTGTGTGTGTGTGTCGTGTTTAAAAGATAGACAGACAGCTAAAGAAACAGTTGTGCGGAATAACAGGTAGGTAGATATGCTTACTATAGAAAAGACAGAGTGAAAGGCAGACCGAGAGACAGACAGAGGGAGGCAAACAGTCAGAATGTCAGGCAGGCAGATAGCAAATAGATAAATATATTGACATATAAACAGACATACAGTTATGCAGCTGCAGAAACAACTATTCCAAAATTAAAGAAGGTGGGTCGTAAGAAATGGATGACTGAAGAAATTTTCCACCTCATGGAAACAAGAAGACTCAACAAAAATAATTCTGTCAAATATGAAGAAATCCACAGACAAGTCAGAATATTATGTAAGGAGGCAAAAGAATCATGGCTTGAGGAAAATGGCTTAGAAATTGAAAACCAACACAACAGTCAAAATACCAAATTAGTGCACAAAAGAATTCAGGAACTTACTAATAAAAGAACAAGTACATCAAAATGGTGTCTAAAAACTAAAGATGGCAAAATCATAATAGAAAAAGACCAGATTCTACATGTATGGACAGATTATGTGAAACACCTTTATGATGATAACAGAGACGAACAGTATGATATTAGATTTAATAATGAAGGATCGCCAATTTTGGAGATGGAGGTTCGAAATGTTCTTAAGCATATGAAAGCTGGCAAGGCCCCCGGTACAGATAACATCACAACAGAAATGATTAAAGCTTTAGAAGAATTTGGACTAGAGCAAGTCACCAGACTGATGAACACATTATATGATACTGGAGATATACCTCCTGAATTATGTAACTCTGTATTTATTGCAATCCCAAAATAATCAGGAACCTTGGAATGTGATCAACATAGAACAATTAGTATAATGAGTCACATCACAAAGATTTCGCTAAGAATTATCATGCAAAGAATGAGGAAGAAGATACAACCTGAAATAGGGGAAGAACAATGTGGGTTTGTAGAAGGAAAGGGTACAGTAAATGCTATGTATATGCTGCGAACAGTTATTGAACTTGCTATAGAAGTAAACAAGGATATATATCTTTGCTTTATTGACTATACAAAGGCTTTTGATAGAGTTAGACATGTCAACATGGTGGATATGCTTGCAGATCTACAAATTGATGGGAAAGACATTAGACTTATACAAAACATATATTGGAAACAACAAGCTGCAATAAGGATTGATAATGAAGTGGGACAGTATCAGCCAATTAAAAGAGGTGTTAGAAAGGGATGTGTTATGTCTCCAGATCTTTTTTCCCTATACAGTGAAAATATTTTCAGAAATGTAGAGGATATAAATGGAATCAGCATTGGAGGACGAAACATCAATAACATTAGATATGCAGATGATACAGTATTAATTGCAGACAATGCGCAGGACCTGCAACAATTAGTAGATGCGGTTGTTGTACACAGTGAGCAACTGGGGTTAGAATTAAATTGTAAAAAGACTCAGGTTATGGTCGTCACTAGGAAGGAAGAAGTGCCACAATGTAATATACAAGTAAATGGAAATATTCTTCAACAAGTGAATCGGTACAATTATCTTGGAACAGTCATAACATCTGATGGGAGATGCCTTGAAGAGATTAGAACAAGAATCGCCATGGCGAAAGTAGCCTTTAGCAAGATGAAAAACATTGTGACCAATAAAAAGATGTCAATTGAAACGAGAAAAAGAGTGTTGTGGAGATACATAGAGCCTGTTCTTTTGTATGGATGTGAAACTTGGACAATGGGCAGTCAAGCTGAAAAACATCTGATGGCTGCAGAAATGTGGTTTCTGAGGAAAATGCAAAGAATACCATGGACAGACAGAAAAACCAATGACCAAGTACTACAGGAGACAAATGAACATCGTAAACTGATTAGAGAGATTAGACGTAGACAGTCAAAATTTTTCGGACATGTTATGAGAAGAAATGGATTGGAGAACTTGGTGACAACTGGCAAGATCGAAGGAAACAGACCAAGAGGCAGACCGAGAGGAAAATACCTGGATGACTTGGCCACATGGCATGGACGAGACAGGAACACTGAGCTGATCCACGACACTGGTGATCGAGTGAAATGGCGAGTCATGACCGCCCACGCCTTCCGGCATGGCACATGATTGATTGACAGTTAGACTGACAGACATGATGTCAGGCAGATAGACAGAAAGTTAATATTTTTTATTGTTAGGTAGGTAATCATAAAAGAAAATAAATAAATAAATAACTAAATAATAATAATAATAATAATCAGAAGAAGAACAACAACAACAATAATTAGAACAACAACAACAACAACAACAACAACAACAACAACAACAACAACAACAACAACAACAACACTTCTAATAATAATAGTAACTGTGGCTATTACTATGCCAAAACCAACACAGGAGTAATAAGAGGTTACACTGACATTGCGGAGAAGCGATAGCTCAGCGACTCGCTGGCTTACTTGGCCACCCGGTGGTCATGCCCGCTGTGGCCATATTTGTCCTTGACCAGGGCTCCGATGTCGACTTAGATAGCTGGACATGTGCCTGGACTTCGGGCCGGCTGGTGTGAAACTGACCACATCATGCATCGGGTGCCGATTGTTTACAGATTCTTGGGGCAACACCATATACAACTAGAGCCATGATAGCTTGCATGCCTATTCAGTGGTTATGTGTTCGAATCTCCATCTAGGGTTATGTATGTGTAATTAACTGGGCGTCCAGGTCGATCCTGTCTACAATCGGTAAAAGAACATTTTCTGGCAAGTAAAGGCGACAGATTGACCATATCACCCATCGTAAGTTGATTGCTCCAGCAACATTTAGACCTCGAGTGGAGTTGAGTTGATTCAGGAATCGACATCTCAGTGCTCGATACACTCCCATACGCGTTCCGTCCTCATCTTCAACAACACGCGAAGAATCCAAATATCAGTTGTAATTTGATTATGTGGTCCATCTGGTCTATTCACTGACTAACGAATGTTGACCGGATGCTCAGGTCAGTCCCTGCCGCACCATTCCCTCCAGCCTTGATGGTGTATCTGTGTATTCACAATATACACTTAATCCCAAAATGCCCTGACCCCATCTGCCGTACTGTGCACCAATACTACACCAAGAGGTGATGATCCAACTAAATTGTCCACCTGCTCGTTCTCAACACACCAGCATTCAATGGGCAAAAGATCCAACGGGCAGTCCTTACCATGTGTTTGCAGTTTGTTCTGCGTTACGCCGCAGTTACTACCTCACCTTCATTCTCAGAATAGAAGTTGTGGTATCGTATGCCAGGATCGCCTGCATTACATACCGTCCATTGACCTTCGCTACGAACTCCCAATACAGAGCTTCCCCATTAACACAATACACCTCCAACCACGACTAAGGGTCGAGTATTTTGACTTCTACTTTAAACCAATGCCCAATGCGCTCCATGGCGCAAAATGTAAACTCGTAATTTACATATTGACTTTACCTGTGACATGTTGACACGCCTGTGCCAGAACTCAGCATCAACCAGAGTGAGTGGCAGCCACTATTATCTACTGCTCGCAGTTTTATGAGTCTCATATTTTCACTCGCCATGCTCCCTTATCATGCACAAAAACCACACAAAACGTTCCACATTCTCGCAGCTTGTTTCCTAATAGCAAACACACTCTGGCAATTTATCCACACAATGAAGCCAGATTCCGGTTTCCGAGAGGTAAAAAGCAATTTTCTGCTACAGGTAAGCAGCAACGCTACCTGATAGATTGGTGCCGCCATTTATCACGCTATTTTCACTTGGTTTGATAAAAACACAAATAAAACACGCTTGTGTTAGGGGAAATATGTGTTCAATATGTATGGATTAATTTATTTTCCCGTCTGTCTTGTTCAGCCGGAATGTCAAGTTATCTTTGGGTCAAGTTGTCCTGCAGTAGCCTGCCTTAGAATGATTTTTTTTCCCCGTTCGCATGCTTTAAACTCAAGCGTAGTCTATAGACTTCTAGTGCACTGGATTAATTTTTGCGTGTGGATTCGTTTTCCCTATTACCAGTGTCTCTCGCCATCAGGCGAACCCACTTCGACTTCAGAGGTACTTGTAATTTACGTCCCTATGTCAAGGACGAGAAGTCAACATGTTAGTCAGACTGCCGGTGTAGGGTTTGATCTCGCTACCTTGGCATCAGCATATAGAATTTTTAAGAACGAGCTCTCTTATCTATTCGGCCAAGCTCACTCACCCTTGGAATGTTAAAACGTAGAGCTCCGAATTGGTGAACTTTTCGTCTTCTCTCTCGAACCCTTGGAGGTTTCTAGTTCAATGAGTTAAAATGCAGAGCTAACGGTTGGTCTTGTTTTAGTCTTTTCTTTTGATCGCTGGAGGGTATAGCTATCATACGTTTGTGTAGGTAGACTGTTCTCTCAAACCCTAGGAGGTATAGCTATCATACGTTTGTGTAGGTAGACTGTTCTCTCAAACCCTAGGAGGTATAGCTATCATACGTTTGTGTAGGTCGACTGTTCTCTCAAACCCTAGGAGGTATAGCTATCTTACGTTTGTGTAGACTTTGATCTTCATCAATCAATCAATCGATCATGTGCCATGCCGGAAAGCTCAGTGTTCCTGTTTCGACCATGCCATGTTGTCAAGCCATCCAGGTATTTACTTCTCTATCTTCCCCTTGGTCTGTTCCCTTTCGATCTTGCCAATTGCCACTAAGTTCTCCAATTCATTTCTTCTCATAACATGTCCAAACAATTTTGACTGTCTACGTTTAATTTCTCTAATCAGTTTACGATTTTCATTTGTCTCCTGTAGTACTTGGTCATTGGTTTTTCTGTCTGTCCCTGGTATTCTTTGCATTTTCCTCACCAATCGGCACTAGGGAGATGATGTGGTCAATGTTACGCTGACCAATCGGCACTAGGGAGATGATGAGGTAAAGAAAAGTCGCTTAAATGTCGACATTGTCGACTTCATTGCACAGCGTGTTTATCCCATATGGCTCAGTCTCTTTCCGCAGTGTGGAAACCGTCGCACAAAACACGAGCTCCGTACCTCCAACGACGACCCTCAAGAGTCTCCGAAAATATTCACCCGTGAACCGAAGGACACGGCCCGGAATCGACCCCACAACCTTCGGAACCCAAGTCATACGGCTTGACCACTTCGTCACGGAGTCTCTCGATGTTGTCAATGTTACGCTGGTCGTTTTTACTTCCCAAGACATTTTCTAGTACCAGCTTTAGACTGGACCAAACCGGAAGTCCAAGTTGATCTGATAAATCCGCCGTGATGCCTTGAACCCAAATACTTGTTGTAGGCAACACTTTACTTAAATCGATGCCACCCTGGTTCTAAGCCACAAACTCAGTTCTAACAATGCATTAATCATATCCGCAATGTGTTTTTAACCAGAAACAGCTTCAAAGAAACTCCGCGCAGCGCCCAAAGACGATATCTCTGCTGAGCACATAACAAAGTAGACTTCCCGGGGAAGCGCGCCAGGAAATTGCCCAGCATTAACGAAACGACACGATTTTGGGGCTGGTCGGTTTATTTAAGTTACTTCACGGGCCTTTCGTCCAGCAACGTAATGGTGGGGTTATCTCTGAAGGTGACGGATCAAGCCGATCTACATTCATCGTGGATATTGTCACGTGCATGCTTTGTGGCTTTCAATGTTCTTGTGTGGCCCTTCTCTTCATCATCTCTTTTTCCCCTCTATTTTTTCCTCAACCGCTTCCTACTCCTCTTCCTCCTCCTATTCCTAACCCTTTTCCTCCTACGCTCCCCTCCCTCACCTCCTCTTCACCTTTCCTCTTCCTTGTCCTCCTACTCTCCTTCTATCTCTTCTTCCTCTTCCCGCCTCTTCCCCCTTTTCTGCCTCCTTTTCTTCATTATGTTCGTCTTCCTCATCTTCTTCCTCATTTTCTTCTTTCCCCTCTTCTTTCTCCTCTTCTTCATCCGCCTCTTCCTTCTCCCCTAACTGCTCTTTTTCCTCCTCTTCTTCCTCCTCGTCCTTCTCTTCTTCCCCTTCTTTCTCCTCTTCTTCCTCCTCTTCTTCCACCTCCTCTTCTTCTTCTTCCTCTATCTTTTTGTCTGTCTGTCAGTGTTCAGTTGTCCATCCCTTTGTCCATCTGTTAGTCTGTTGCCAGTCTGTTTGCCTGAATGCCTGCCTGTTAGTTTTGTCTGTCTGTCTATCTGTCCCTCCGTCAATCTGCCTGCCTGCCTACATGTATCTGCTATAAATCACAATCTAGATTATCGTGTGAAATCTCACTGAAAGTATTGCCCGTCTCAAGTTACGCCACACAAGACTATGGCACTGTTTATCCCCCCAACGTGTCCTGCCTATCAGCTCCGTCCAGCCAGACCCCGTGTCACATTAACAAAACTGTTGAACGGTCGTAGGCAAACAGCGGTCTGGGTTCCAATAATCACCTGTCCCAAGTTTAAACTTGATCAGTTCGGGTACGGTTCACATTCTGACAACTCGAGCAGGAGTATGACAATAAGATACACAAAATGTCTGCCAGCCAGGCAAGGAACGCTGGGAACTGTCCAATATGTCTTCCTGCAATTTCCCCCATCTTTCGACACTGACAACTAATGCTCAATTAATGACCAGACGAAATCAATATTCCGTCTTCTCGTTGGTGTCCAGTTTGAATAACATTATTTTCTGAGCTACGGGGTAGGTTTGAGGTCAGCGCATTGGCTAGCAAAACTCAGTGGTCGGGGATCAAACCCCAGAAGTTAGTACATTGTCCATGTCATCTCTATTGGGGGTGGGGGAAGGGTGGGGGTGGACGATTGCAAGTTGAGCGCCATCAGCATCATCGTCACCATCACCAATAATATCGTCCCAAGAAACTTTACTCTTTCCACTTCTTCTCTTGATATCATCGTCATCATCATCATCATTTGCCATGACGATAAGCTGTGGCGGCCATGGTTCGCATCTCACACGATTACTAAACTGGGATCAGGTTCTTGTCCCGATTACGTCGTGTGAGCAAGCCACACTGGTATTTATCGCTCTGCCTTTCCCGTTCTCTTATCCCATACATTTATTTTGCCGGTTATAAAGTAGTTTTCGAGTTTACTTCAATGACAAGAATCGTGGTCGGGAAGACAATTGGGAGTGGGTGGGGGTGGATGTGGAGGGCAAGGTAGTGTGAAGGTAGGGTGAAGCTATAGTACTGCATGCATACGAGAAACAGTATAAGGCAGTTGCTGCATGTAGAAATAGATCTGTTCATCCAAGGTGGTTTATCGTCAATTCTAGTTGTATCAAAGTGCACTGTTCATTTAGTCCACTTGTTCATCGGTGGTCCCGTGTTTAGTTTTATGTCTAGGTACACTGGTTCATTAAGCGGCGCCTGTCATCATGTGTATCTATTCTGTGTAGACACACACTTATTCATTTAGCAAGGCCTTTCTCAAGTCTAGTTGAGTGTTGAAGTGCACTTGTTCACTTAGCGAGGCCTTTCTCATGATTAGTTCTTATATTAAAGTACAATTGTTAATCCAGCGAGGTCTGTCTTATGTCTAGTTCTTGTATTAAAGTACAATTGTTCATCCAGCGAGGTCTGTCTTATGTCTAGTTCTTGTATTAAAGTACAATCGTTCATCCAGCGAGGTCTGTCTTATGTCTAGTTCTTGTATTAAAGTACAATTGTTCATCCAGCGAAGTCTGTCTTATGTCTAGTTCTTGTATCAAAGTACATTTGTTCATCCAACGTTGACCGTCTCACGTCGATTTGTGTGTCATAGTACACTTATCCATTCAGACAGGCCTGTCTCATGTGCAATCACATATAGAAGTGAATTTATTTATTCGCTAACAAAGCCGCTTTCCGGACAACACAAGTTCGAACCCCAGCGTACACACAACTGTAACCCCGTCATATGCTTCCATTACCTCCTGTCATCTCCCTTTCACCCTCACCTGCTACAGGTGCAAACCAATACCTGTAAACGGAATCGCCAATCTATCTGAACGGTCGCGAGCACTCCCCAGCGATTGACACTGTGTCCCTCTAAATGCATGTCTTTTTTCAGCTCATTTCTATTACTTATTCAGCCTACCCGTAGCCTTCTCAGCTACCCAGCTGTAAATGCACATACATGGACAGAAATACACATCTGTCAATCGGCATGTCTTGCCTTCCCTTCTCTCTTCTTCCATCTCGTACATTGGAATTCAACGACTGCTTATAAAGCTAATTGCAGATACAGGGATTCCTACACTGTTGTTCCCTGGGCCCCAGTTGTACATTGGCAGGATGGTGTTTTCAAGTCACAATCAATGGTTTATGGGATTCCTACACTAGTGTTCTCAGGGCCCCAGTTTTACAATGACAGTGACACTGAATCTTTTGCATATCCCTTACAGGACGTTGCAGTCAACATCAGCATGTTTCAGCTGCTGTTGATGTACTAGGCAAGATTACGCTCAGTAGTTTGCCATTGCTTTCTGGGCGACTTGTTCACATACCCAGTAAGTTACCAACGCGGCGAGAACCGCTACCGATTCTTGCGCAGGTTACGTTCCTCACGAGAACATACGGGATTACGGAGAAAGACGTTAACTCCTAGGACAGGGAGAATGGTTGAAGGGATTCTCAGTGGGCTAGAGGTGGGACGTCGGTGTCCAGTTTGGAGAATCATGTAAAAGGATTCCTGTCCACGGCATGAGGCTGATAGGGTATATGGTGCTAGCTCTTGGGTTGAGTAGAGTTAATACCCGACATCACAGCACTCAGGACATCTCCATACGAGCTCAGTCCTCATATTCCACAGCTAGCGAAGAGGTCCAATATTAATGGTCCTCTTCGCTTCACTCTTTGTTCTCTATCTGTTGAAGTTGACTTTGAGCACAGAGCACGTACTCCTTAGGTCCGTCGATGATTCTTATGTATAGACTCAGCTAGTTCCACATGTTACAAATCAATGGTCACTAGACAGATGATGTGGTCAGTATCAAATTGAGGGTGTGGTCAGTATCAGATTGAGGGTGTGGTCAGTATCATATTGAGGGTGTGGTCAGTATCATATTGAGGGTGTGGTCAGTATCATATTGAGGGTGTGGTCAGTATAAGATTGGTGATGTGGTCAGTATCAGATTGAGGGTGTGGTCAGTATCAGATTGAGGGTGTGGTCAGTATCAGATTGAGGGAGTGGTCAGTATCAGATTGAGGGAGTGGTCAGTATCAGATTTAGGGTGTGGTCAGTATCATATTGAGGATGTGGTCAGTATCATATTGAGGGTGTGGTCAGTATCAGATTGAGGGTGTGGTCAGTATCAGATTGAGGGAGTGGTCAGTATCAGATTGAGGGAGTGGTCAGTATCAGATTGAGGGTGTGGTCAGTATCATATTGAGGGTGTGGTCAGTATCAGATTGGTGATGTGGTGATTATCAGATTGAGGGTGTGGTCAGTATCAGATTGAGGGTATGGTCAGTATCAGATTGAGAATGTGGTCAGTATCAGATTGAGGGTGTGCTTAGTATCAGATTGGTGATGTGGTCAGTATCAGATTGAGGGTGTGGTCAGTATCAGATTGGTGATGTGGTCAGTATCAGATTGAGGGTGTGATCAGTATCAGTTTGAGGGTGTAGTCGGTATCAGATTAGTGATGTCCCGGGAAGGTTAACCCGGCCAACAAATGCCCGCAGAAGTCGGATGTGTCGGTCTAACGGCGCAAGAACGCAGCTCTGTGGTAAACAGGCTCAACGAAATCACGTTGTAAAAAAAAACTCCAGATGACCGAAGAAGAAAATGAAGATTAGTGATGTGGTTAGTATAAGATTGAGGGTGTGGTCAGTATAACATTCAAGGTGTGGTCAGTATCAGATGGTGATGTTGTCAGTATCAGATTGAGGGTGTGGTCAGCATCAGACGGTGATGTGGTCAGTATCAGATTGAGAATACGGTCAGTATCAGATTGAGGTTGTGGTCAGTATCAGATTGAGGGTGTGGTTAGAATCAGATTGGTGATGTGGTCAGTATGAGAGGGTGATGTGGTCAGTATCAGATTGGTGATGTGGTCAGTATAAGATTGGTGATGTGGTCAGTATAAGATTGGTGATGTGGTCATTATCACAGGATGATGTGGTCAGTATCATATTGGTGATGTGGTCAGTATCATATTGGTGATGTGGTCAGTATCATATTGGTGATGTGGTCAGTATCATATTGGTGATGTGGTCAGTATCATATTGGTGATATGGTCATTATCAGATTGGTGATGTGGTCAGTATAAGATTGAGGGTGTGGTCAGTATAAGATTGGTGATGTTGTCAGTATCAGATTGGTGATGTGGTCAGTATAAGATTGGTGATGTGGTCAGTATGAGAGGGTGATGTGGTCAGTATCAGATTGGTGATGTGGTCAGTATAAGATTGGTGATGTGGTCAGTATCATATTGGTGATATGGTCAGTATAAGATTTGATTTGTGATGTGGTCAGTATCATATTAGTGATGTGGTATTTATCGGATTGGTGATGTGGTCAGTATCATATTGGTGATGTGGTCAGTATCATATTGGTGATGTGGTCAGTATCATATTGGTAATGTGGTCAGTATAAGATTTGTGATATGGTCAGTATCATATTGGTGATGTGGTTAGTATAAGATTTGTGACGGGGTCAGTATCATATTAGTGATGTGGTATTTATCGGATTGGTGATGTGTTCAGTATAATATTGGTGATGTGGTCAGTATCATATTGGTGATGTGGTCAGTATCAGATTGAGGGTGTGGTCAGTATCAGATTAGTGATGTGGTCAGTATCATATTAGTGATGTGGTCAGTATCATATTGGTGATGTGGTCAGTATAAGATTGGTGATGAGGTCAGTATCAGATTGAGGGTGTGGTCAGTATCATATTGGTGATGTGGTCAGTATAAGATTGGTGATGTGGTCAGTATAAGATTGGTGATGTTGTCAGTATCAGATTGAGGGTGTGGTCAGTATCAGATTGGTGATGTGGTCAGTATCAGATTGAGGGTGTGGTCAGTATCAGATTAAGGGTGTGGTCATTATCAGATTGGTGATGTTGTCAGTATCAGATTGAGGGTGTGGTTAGTATAAGATTGGTGATGTGGTCAGTATGAGAGGGTGATGTGGTCAGTATCAGATTGGTTATGTGGTCAGTATACGATTGGTGATGTGGTCAGTATAAGATTGGTGATGTGGTCAGTATCAGAGGATGATGTGGTCAGCATCATATTGGTGATGTGCTCAGTATCATTTTAGTGATGTGGTCAGTATCATATTGGTGATGTTGTCAGTATCATATTGGTGATGTGGTCAGTATCATATTAGTGATGTGGTCAGTATCATATTGGTGATGTGGTCATTATCAGATTGGTGATGTGGTCAGTACAAGATTGAGGGTGTGGTCAGTAAAAGATTGGTGAAGTGGTCAGTATCAGATTGGTGATGTGGTCAGTATTAGATTGGTGATGTGGTCAGTACCAGTTTGGTGATGTGGGCAGTATCAGATTGGTGTTGTGGTCAGTATCATATTGGTGATATGGTCAGTATAAGATTTGTGATGTGGTCAGTATCATATTAGTGATGTGGTATTTATCGGATTGGTGATGTGGTCAGTATCATATTGGTGATGTGGTATTTATCGGATTGGTGATGTGGTCAGCATCATATTGGTGATGTGGTCATTATTAGATTTATGATGTGGTCAGTATCATATTAGTGATGTGGTATTTATCGGATTGGTGATGTGGTCAGTATCGTATTGGTGATGTGGTCAGTATCATATTGGTGATGTGGTCAGTATAAGATTTGTGATGTGGTCAGTATCATAGTAGTGATGTGGTGTTTATCGGATTAGTGATGTGGCCTGTATCATATTAGTGATGTGGTATTTATCGGTTTGGTGATGTGGTCAGTATAAGATTGGTGATGTGGTCAGTATCATATTGGTGATGTGGTATTTATCGGATTTGTGATGTGGTCAGTATAAGATTGGTGATGTGGTCAGTATCATATTGGTGATGTGGTCAGTATCAGATTGAGGGTGTGGTCAGTATAAGATTGGTGATGTGGACAGTATCATATTAGTGATGTGGTATTTATCGGATTGATGATGTGGTCAGTATCATAATGGTGATGTGATCAGTATAAGATGTGTGATGTGGTCAGTATCATATTTGTGATGTGGTATTTATCGGATTGGTGATGTGGTCAGTATCATATTGGTGATGTGGTCAGTATCATATTGGTGATGTGGTCAGTATCATATTGGTAATGTGTTCAGTATAAGATTTGTGATATGGTCAGTATCATATTGGTGATGTGGTTAGTATAAGATTTGTGACGGGGTCAGTATCATATTAGTGATGTGGTATTTATCGGATTGGTGATGTGGTCAGTATAAGATTGGTGATGTGGTCAGTATCATATTGGTGATGTGGTCAGTATCAGATTGAGGGTGTGGTCAGTATCAGATTGGTGATGTGGTCAGTATCATATTAGTGATGTGGTCAGTATCATATTGGTGATGAGGTCAGTATCAGATTGAGGGTATGGTCAGTATCATATTGATGATGTGGTCAGTATAAGATTGGTGATGTGGTCAGTATCAGATTGGTGATGTCGTCAGTATAAGATTGAGGGTGTGGTCAGTATCAGATTGGTGATGTGGTCAGTATCAGATTGAGGGTGTGGTCAGTATCAGATTAAGGGTGTGGTCATTATCAGATTGGTGATGTTGTCAGTATCAGATTGAGAGAGTGGTTAGTATAAGATTGGTGATGTGGTCAGTATGAGAGGGTGATGTGGTCAGTATCAGATTGGTTATGTTGTCAGTATAAGATTGGTGATGTGGTCAGTATAAGATTGGTGATGTGGTCAGTATCAGAGGATGATGTGGTCAGTATCATATTGGTGATGTGGTCAGTATCATATTAGTTATGTGGTCAGTATCATATTGGTGATGTTGTCAGTATCATATTGGTGAAGTGGTCAGTATCATATTAGTGATGTGGTCAGTATCATATTGGTGATGTGGTCATTATTAGATTGGTGATGTGGTCAGTACAAGATTGAGGGTGTGGTCAGTAAAAGATTGGTGATGTGGTCAGTATCAGATTGGTGATGTGGTCAGTATCAGATTGGTGATGTGGTCAGTATCAGTTTGGTGATGTGGGCAGTATCAGATTGGTGATATGGTCAGTATAAGATTTGTGATGTGGTCAGTATCATATTAGTGATGTGGTATTTATCGGATTGGTGATGTGGTCAGTATCATATTGGTGATGTGGTATTTATCGGATTGGTGATGTGGTCAGTATCATATTGGTGATGTGGTCACTATATTGGTGATGTGGTCAGTATAAGATTTGTGATGTGGTCAGTATCATATTAGTGATGTGGTATTTATTGGATTGGTGATGTGGCCTGTATCATATTAGTGATGTGGTATTTATGGATTTGGTGATGTGGTCAGTATAAGATTGGTGATGTGGTCAGTATCATATTGGTGATGTGGTATTTATCGGATTGGTGATGTGGTCAGTATAAGATTGGTGATGTGGTCAGTATCATATTAGTGATGTGGTCAGTATCAGATTGAGGGTGTGGTCAGTATAAGATTGGTGATGTGGACAGTATCATATTAGTGATGTGGTCAGTATCATATTGGTGATGTGGTCACTATAAGATTGGTGATGAGGTCAGTATCAGATTGAGGGTGTGGTCAGTATCACATTGGTGATGTGGTCAATATAAGATTGGTGATGTGGTCAGTATAAGATTGGTGATGTGGTCAGTATAAGATAGGTGATGTGGTCAGTATAATATTGGTGATGTTGTCAGTGTCAGATTGAAGGTGTAGTCAGTATAAGATTGGTGATGTGGTCATTATCATATTGGTGGTGTGATCAGTATCAGATTGAGGGTGTGGTCAGTAACAGATTGAGGGTGTGGTCAGTATCAGACTTAGGGTGTGGTCAGTATGAGGCCGGTCGCCTGTACTTCCACCCCAGGACATTTCCTGGTGCTCACTGTAGGCCGGGTGGATGTGGGAACCCAGGTCAGCGAAAGCAATGCCCGCTTCGAACACATGGCCGTTGGTCCGAGAGGCCAGCACTACGTCCTTACTGTGTTGAAGAACACCACTAGCAACATACCGATGATTTTACACACACAGACCGACCGACCGACCGACTGACCGACCGACCGACCGACCGACCGACCGACCGAGCATGATAACACTCCCACAACCTGCATATGTCTATGTGTATACGAACGAATGAACGGACTTTATATTCAAGGGATTAATAATTAGACACGCAGGCCCGTCTGGCAATTTGTCCTTCTGATCTTTCTGCGCTCATTCATCATTTCATTCACGCATTACTTATGAAGCTAATCTTTGGCAACAACGACAACAAGAGAAACAATGTGTGGTAAGACACATGACAAATGTGCAATAATCTATATCTATAAAACAAAGTGTATGTATGTAAATATGTAAATATGTATGTCCTTTATTTGTTCGCGAACGGCCCATCCGATTGAGATGAAATTTTCTACACGCCTTCCTTTCATTCCAGAGCTGTCAACTGTCTTAGATTTTTTTTCTTCTTCCTCCTCCTCCCTCCTCCCCTCCCAAAATACGTACGTAAATATATGATGATGATGATGAAAGAATCCCCGAACCAAAACGCTAGGGAAAGGGAAGAAAATGACGTGACTACACAGAATCGTCACACGGCAATCATCATCATCAAGTGCCGTGCCGGCTGGCGTAGGCGTTCATGGCTCTCCGTAGATCTCAGTCTTTGGTTTTTTGGATCAACTCTGCTGCTGATATTCCTCCATGCCACGGCAATATCAATAACAATTCATCTTTTTATGTGTAAGGAAGTTATCTACAGTCGTGTAGAAGGGAAGAACTAGACGAGTATGAATTCGGAATGGCGAACTCTCTCCTCCTCACTTCTCCCCCCTCCTCCTCCCTCTACCTCCTCCCTCCACCCTCCTCCTCTTCTTCCTCCCTCTCATCCCTCTCCCGACTCCCTCCTCCTTCTCCCTCTTTCTTCTCCCTCTTCCTCTCCCCTCCTCCTCCATCCTCCTCCCTCCTACTCCCTCCGCCTCCTCCCCCTCCTCCCTCATCTTCCCTTCTCCTCCCTCTCCCTCCTTATCCCTCCTCCTCCTCCTGCCTCCCTCCTCCTCCTCCTGCCTCCTTCTCCTTCATCATCCTCACTCCTCCTTCTCCCTCTTCCCTCTTCCTCCTCCTCCTACCTCCTCCCTCCTCCTCCCTCTACCTCCTCCTCCTCCCTCCACCCTCCCTCCTTCCTTCTCCCTCCTTCCTCCTCCTCCTTCCTTCTTCTCCCTCTGCCTCCTCCCTCCTCCTATCCCCTCCTCCTCCCTCCTTCTCCTTCTCCCTCCTTCTCCTCCTCTCCCCTCCTCCTACCCTCTTCCTCTTTCCCTCCTCCCTCTCCCTCCTCCTCCCTCTTCCTCCTTCCTCCTCCTCCCTCTTCCTCCCTCTCCCTCCTCCATCCTCCTCCTCCCTCTTCCTCCTCCTTCTTCCTCCTCCTCCCTTCTCCTCCCTCCTCCTCCCTCTTCCTCCTCCTCCTACCTCCTCCCTCCTCCTCCTCTCTCCTCCTCCCTCCTCCCTTTTCCTCCCTCCTCCTCCCTCTACATCCTCCCTCCTCCTCTCCACTCTTCCTCCTACCCTCTTCCTCTTCCACTCCTCCCTATCCCTCCTCCTCCCTTCACATTCCTCCTCCTCCCTCTTCCTCCTCCTCCCTCCTCCTCCTCCTCATCCCTCCTTCTCCCTCCTCCTCCTTCTTCCTCCCTCCTCCTCCCACTCCTCCTCCCTCCTCCTCCCTCTCCTCCTCCTCCTCCTCCCTCTACCTCCTCCCTCCTCCTCCCTCTTCCTCCTCCTCATCCCTCCTCCTCCCTTCTCCTCCTCCCTCCTCCTCCTCCCTCTACCTCCTCCTCCCTTCACATTCCTCCTCCTCCCTCTTCCTCCTCCTCCCTCCTCCTCCTCATCCCTCCTTCTCCCTCCTCCTCCTTCTTCCTCCCTCCTCCTCCTCCTCCCTCCTCCCCCTCCTCCTTCCTCCTCCTCCCTCTCCTCCTCCTCACTCCTCCTCCTCCCTCCTCCTCCCTCTACCTCCTCCCTCCTCCTCCCTTCACATTCCTCCTCCTCCCTTCTCCTCCTCCCTCCTCCTCCTCTCTCCTCCTCCCTCCTCCTCATCACTCCTCCTCCCTCCTCCTCCTCCTCCCTCCTCCCCCTCCTCCCTCTCCGCCTCCTCCCTCCTCCTCCTCCCTCTACCTCCTCTCCTCCCTCCTCCTCCCTCTACCTCCTCCCTCCTCCTCCCTTCACATTCCTCCTCCTCCCTCTTCCTCCCTCCTCCTCCTCTCTCCGCCTCCCTCCTCCTCCTCCTCCCTCTACCTCCTCCCTCCTCCCTCCTCCTCCCTTCACATTCCTCCTCCTCCCTCCTCCTCCTCCCCTCCTCCCCCTCCTTCTCCTCCTTCTCCCTCCTCATTCTCCCTCTTCCTCCTCCCTCTTCCTTCTCCCTCCGCCTCCTCCATCCTCCTACTCTCTCCTCCTCCTCCCTCCTCCTCCCTCCTCCTCCCTCTCCTCCTCCTGCTCCCTTCTCCTCCTGCGTTCTCTTCCTCCCTCCTTCTCCCTCCTCCTCCCTCTTCCTCCTCCCTCCTCCTCGCCTCCTCCTCCACACTACTCCTCCCTCCTCCTCCTAATCCCTCCTACTACCTCCTATTCCCCCCTACTCCTCCTGTCTCCTCCCTCCTCCTCCCTCCTCTTCCCTCCTCCACCTCCCTCTTCCTCCTCCCTCCTCCATTTACCCAAGACAGACAGACAGTCAGACAGATAGTCGGGAACGGGATCTTATATGACTACTTATATAATTTAAATGAGATGCTCTCCACCATGGGCTGGGCCGGGTCAGACAGACAGACAGACAGATAGATAGATAGACAGACAGACAGACAGACAGACAGACAGACAGACAGACAGTCGGGAACGGGAACTTATATGACTACTTATATGAATTAAATGAGATGCTCCCCACCAGGGTCTGGGCGAAGCCGGGCCAGGTCAGCTAGTCAATAATACATGATTCACTAAAACTAATTGTGACATGGTGGTTATAAGTAGATAAGGTAGGTAGATGTATTCGGCTGAAAGAGACAGTTAGTTGTATAACTTTTACAGGACGTCGTAGTCAACCCCATCATGTTTAGCCGTTTGTGATTTTTAGGCAAGTTTAAGTTCTGTAGTTTGTCGTTGCTTGCTGGACGACCAGCACTCTCATACAATTACATGAAAACCAGCGCGAGGCAGTCTGCTTCAAAATCGTCCGCAGCTGTGTTTCGAGCGGGAAATGCGGGTTTGCGAATTGCGTTCGTAACCTCTTTGCCACGGCGCCAAACACACATGGACTGAAGTTGGAAGTATTGACCGGAAGCCGCAAACATCGCAGCCTTGCTGTATACGGACACAAGAACACTGACGCGCTACACGCGGTCAGCTAGGAAGAGCAAACACGTGCTTCAGTGATCAGAAATAAGTTCTCAAAATATTGTTTGGAGTATAGAACATAATTGTCACACCGTATTAACATGTGATGTTTACTCAAACGGAAAACCAAGTGTACTTAATTAGTGATTGTTACAAGATTCACCTTAAATGAACGGTGTCAATATACTACAAACACGCATATTAATGTATATTTACACACCACCACCACCACCACCACCACCACCACACCACCACCACCACCACCATCACCACCACCATCATCATCATCATCATCATCATCATCATCATCATCATCATCATCATCATCATCATCATCAGCAGCAATATCATCATCATCATCATCATCATCATCATCATCATCATCATCATCAGCATCATCATCATCATCATCATCATCATCATCATCATCATCATCATCATCATCATCAGCAGTATCATCATCCTCCTCCTCCTCCTCCTCATCATCATCATCATCATCATCATCATCAGCATCATCATCATCATCATCATCATCATCATCATCATCATCATCATCATCATCATCCTCCTCCTCCTCCTCCTCCTCCTCCTCCTCCTCATCATCATCATCATCATCATCATCATCATCATCATCATCATCATCATCATCATCCTCTTTCCACTCATCATCATTCTTATCCTCGTCCTATTTCTCCTCCTCCTCATCATTATTATGATCCGTCTCCTCCTCTTCCCCCGCCTCATCATCATCCTCATCATCACCCTTATTATCCTTCTCCTACTCATCCTCATAACCATCCATTGGCGCATCCTGTGCAGGACTTAACACCATTGACAGACTTGCGAAATCTCTCTCTCTCTCTCTCTCTCTCTCTCTCTCTCTCTCTTTCTCTCTCTCTCTCTCTCTCTCTCTCTCTCTCTAATTAGTCAGACGTCCTGTCTCTGCTGCTGCCATGTGTAAATTACCTATCAAATTGTAAATCTCTCTACTTTCAGATCTACCCTTACTCTCTATATCCCCATCCTTCCCTCTGCTACACTTCTCTGCATAGTTCTTTACCAAATCGTCTTGATTTTGATTTAAAAAAAAAAAAAAAGAAAAGAAAACAACAAATCTCTACGCCATTTCCAGGACGTTACCCCCTTGTTGATTTACTACGCAGTTTTATGTTCAGTAGTCAACCTCTTACATCTAACTGACCCGTGTAGGGGTGGATTCAACTACCTCACCATCAGCGCAAAGGGAGTATAAGAGCTGGAGCGCTTGTAACCTGTTGACCACGACCACTGCTATGTGCGATAGTTATTTCAGTTTCTCCAGCTTTCCCAGCTTTATTTGTCTTAACAAAAAGTTCTCCATCACTGAGTTCGTGTGAGATAGATCTCTATGTTCTCTAGTTCGTCGAGTGATTGTTTAATACTCTTTAACAGCACTGATAGTGAAGGACACTGGTAATAAGGAAAGCTAGATCCACACGCAAAAATCAGTCCAGTGCACTAGATGTACTAGCACGTGAATGGACTACACTTGAGTTTAAAGCTACCGGACGCAAACACAAATTGCCTAAGTGTTTAGAGAGCAATGTGTCCTTCCAATGCATGTCGTCCGTGTTACGTGTTGGCGGTTTAAACAAGAATTTTAAAAAGGAAAAGGATCGAATTTATTGTACAGGGTTTATCCCATACAGCTCGGTCTCTTTCCAAAGGATGGTGGGCCGAAACGTCACTCAAAGCATCAACTCGGTAGCTCCAACCGCGGCCCTCTGGAATCTGTTAGAAAATTGTACTAGTAAACCGAACGATCCAATTGAACCCACAATCTTCGCAGCGCGGGTTGGCGGCGCAACTACTTCGCCGCGGAGAATGGACGAACAAACGAACAAACTTTACTTTCAAAGGGTTAAGAATTGGGCACGCAGGCCCGTCTGACATTCTGTCACTCCCTTTCATGCATTATGTTATCAATACATCACTTGTGAGACTAACCAAGAACAACAACAATACGCATTATAAATGTATGAACAATGTGCAAACATCAATACTACGTGACTCATAATATTAATTATTGACGTGGAGGTACCCAGCGAGATAGATAAAATAGTATAGTTGGGATAGGCTTGCAAGCGTGTGACTTGTGAAATGATAAACGGTTACAAATTAAATTACGAATAGAAAGATGGTAGATGCGAATACGTCCCGATGCTATGTTGTGCTTCTAAAAGTGTTGTTGATAGAACTGTGAATCGACTTACCAGCTCGCGTCATCGTTATTCGTGACGACTCTACATGCCGGGACAACCTCTCTATGTCACAGGGAAGAGCCGAGATAATTAGAACATTAGCTGAACGATCATATCTACTAACAGCAGGATGAAACCATGTGGTTACAAGCGGGACCCTTCCTCCCACCATTCACAAGTACCATGCGAACACTCCAGAGGCGTGACTTGACATTTCCCTTTCCCGCCGTCAGTGAACCCAGAAATTACAACTGCTTACTGTCTGTCATTTATCGCCATTGATACGTGCATCCGTTGGCATATTTGTTGTATCGGTTATCATTATGTTTGTACGTGCCGCATTGATAACTTTTATTCTTTCTTAGTTTGTTATTACACTATGTTATTATACAATATTGATAGCGGGAAACGTTAAAGATCCAACATTGTTGGATATCGTGCTAAGGGAGGGAGAGTTCAACACATTTACACTCCTTGATTATCAAGACAACAGAAACAACGCCTATATGATAGAAAATATGTAGGATGTGAGATAAAATATTGTCCACAGACAAAACCACATTCCAACCAAAGGTCATTATTAAGAAGGACAAGATAGACAACGTCACACAAACTTTGAATACCTTGGCTTGGGGACTGTTCAAAAGAGGTCAGGCGCTGACACGCAACAATGACAATGCAGAGATGAAACGGTATTTCGGACCTGTGGTACACTACCAGCTAATAAGTTACAATAACATTTGTTTTGTCTTTCTTGTTATAAAACAAAGAATATGTTGCATTTAATGGAAAGAAAAACAATCAAATGCAATCGTTCTAGAAAAAACTGGGAATGAACAGAGTTGATGTAAGAAATAAAAACAGAGGCAAGTGAAATATTTAGGCAAAGTTAAAAGACATAACACTCTTATAAAACCAAAACTGGAGGGAAAGGTCGAAAACAAGCGTGCAAAAAGCAGACAACGGTACAAGTGGGAAGATAACATCAAGAGATGAACGAACTGTAGTCTGACAGAATGTACAGTCAGGACGAGAGACAGGCAGAGTAGGAGATCCATTGTAGCCAACCTTGGTCGTGGAGACGGCACTTGATTGATTGATTTGTGCTTTGAATCTCTGCCATTAATGATGGCTTCCTCAGGTATGTAAATTTATAAACTTGCTTTAGCATGTTGTCTAGTATTGTCACTTACAAGCTGGTGTCATTGTTTTCTGTGATGTATCCATTGTTAATAGTTTCTTGATATTCAGGGAAAGTCCCTGCTTAGCACTCTCTCTCTTACTGGATCGTCCAACATATGCTTGCTGTATATGATTTGCGTTTTAACTATCAATATTGTTTAATCTTCATTATCTGACACTATAGAATTCAATGAACTCTTGGAAAGATAATGTGGTCTTTCCTCTTGCCTTCCACATGCACCCAGGGGCACGTTACATATGCCTTTGGCAATAACTTCCATCTGTCAGGGATATGTGAGTACGCAGTTCTGCTCAGTTGTAGAGCTGTTTACTTATTCCAGTGGGCACTCGGTCTGGAAAGCTGCGTTTGCCACACCGTGCTGTGCTTCCATCCTCTACCAAAATCGTCGGCACATTTAGAGGACAAGTGATTAAACTAGCAAATTATCCAGCAAACATAAAACAGGGACCACTGTGTCTGAGAGAAGCATCCTGTTATCTTCACCATATGCCGAATCCACAAAACGGTGTGTTTAAAATAACAAGTATATAAGAGTCGACAAGGCATGCAGGAAGTAAGATGATTATATTTACTGCTACCTAAGACGTATGAAAGTATTGATCTTAATGTCATGAAGGCGGTGGTGTAGGGGCAACGCACTGGATTGCCGGTCCGGCGGTCAACGGTTCTATCCGCATCGGGAGATAAGGGGAGTGGGTTCGAATTTTAAAAATTGACCTGCGCTCTCAAGTTGACCCATCCTAAAATGGGTACCAGGAAATGTTTTGGGAAGTAGAAGCGACCACGTGATACTGACCACATCAACCTGCGAGTGCCTAGTGGTCAGTGTACTACAGACCTTACACCAGGTGTCCATTGCGAAATTAAGACACAATAAAAGGGTCGTTTACTTGCTTTACGTAAAGTCTTTCCATTCATCCATCATGTGCCATGCCGATAAGACTGGGCGGTCAGGATACGCCATTTCACTCGATCACCAGAGTCGTGAATAAGCTCTGTGTTCTTGCATCGACCATGCTACGCGGCCAAACTATCCAGGTAGTTACTTCTCTGCTTTCTCCTAGTTCTCTTCCTCTCGATCTTGCCAGTTGTCACCAAGTTCTCCAATTTATTTCTTCTCATAACGTTCCCAAATATGTTGACTGTCTACGTCTAATTTCCCTAATCAGTGTACGATTTTCATGTGTTTCTTGCAGGACTTGGTCATTGGTTTTTCTTCCTATTCACAGTATTCTTTGCATTTTCCCCAGAAACCAAATCTCCGTAAATGAATATCCGCTCACCACACCTTCCACTCTAGCGCGACAACGTTTGGGAAGCGTTGAGCTAATGAATCTTAATGATGCATTTCACCGCTTCTTCCAAAAGGACCGCCATGGAAAAAGCCATGACGAACAAAGGCGATCCCCCCGGGAGTCCTTGACACCAAGAATGCATACCGGAACCTGGTTGCCGCCGGGACAATTAGTTTATTGAGTGTCCCAGTGGATGGGGGAGGGAGAATTTTGAGTGGAAAAGGTGGTCTGGCTTAAATTATGTACCTGCATCAGCACTTCGTCAATATTGTGTTCTGTTATTTTTACCCCATCTCTTTCGTCACGCACTCTGTTTGCTGATGTAGTTGACCATGTCACGGCACAACCACTGCTTCATAATTGATCAGCTTGCAGGGGCCAGTCGTGGCTAGAGCTTGCGGTATTCGTTTCAGGCCCAAGAGGTGCCGGATTGAATCTCTGTATTGTGTTGGGCATTTCCCTCCAAAAACCGTTGGTATCTATTGGCATAACACGTACTCCTGATTTCCTGGGTAGTGTCATTGGTTATCTAGCTTTTTCAGATATAGAAGAAAAAGAGGTGGTCCCGTATGCAAGTTATGCAGGAGGAAAATCTCAGGGTATTTGGAATCGCAAAGAGTTAGGCCCTGGCACTATGTTTAGGATAGAAAACTACCCAAGGATAGATAGAGCTCGTTGCCTTGGGTGGAATCTTGTCTTGAGGCAGCAGACCCAAGGATAGATAGAGCTCGTTGCCTTGGGTGGAATCTTGTCTCGAGGCAGCAGACCCAAGGATAGATAGAGCTCGTTGCCTTGGGTGGAATCTTGTCTTGAGGCAGCAGAACCAAGGATAGATAGAGCTGGTTGCCTTGGGTGGAATCTTGTCTTGAGGCAGCAGAACCAAGGATAGATAGAGCTGGTTGCCTTGGGTGGAATCTTGTCTCGAGGCAGCAGACCCAAGGATAGATAGAGCTCGTTGCCTTGGGTGGAATCTTGTCTCGAGGCAGCAGACTGGACACTAATTCATGCTGAAGTCGTTCACACTGTCAAATGTAGTGCATGGCCAGGTGCGACACACTTCCATCAAAGAGACACCAGGAGGAAGAATATCGGTGTTATACAGGACTATACTTGGATCTATAAATTACACGCTGCCTGGTCCTAGATTACTGTTACTAGATTACTGTTACCTAGATTACGGTTACCAAGATTACTGTTACCTAGATTATTGTTACCTATATTACCGTTACCTAGATCACTATTACCTAGATTCTAAGATTACTGTTACCTAGATTATTACTACCTAGATTATTGTTACTTAGATTACTGTTACCTAGATTATTGTTACCTATATTACCGTTACCTAGATCACTATTACCTAGATTCTAAGATTACTGTTACCTAGATTATTGCTACCTAGATTATTGTTACCTAGATTACTGTTACCTAGATTACTGTTCCGGACTTACATGGCAATCTAGGACGGTATTTAGAAGTCAACATGTTAGAGTCTGTTGTCTTCTTGTCCAATCAGATGATGAGTAGGACAGCACACACTCAGTGTAGAAACTGTCGGAATATTTATTCGCCATTTGACGAAATGTCGGACAGATACACGATCCACTTAAAAACAGCAGCAAACAAAACATTTGTTGCAGCTGAAACAAAGTATTATCAGATATCAAACAGCTGTAAACCAAACATTCTTTTCTGCTGAACCAGTGATCACATATAACACAGGAGTAAATCAAATATTCTTTGGAGCTTAACCAAGTATCAGATATAAAACAGCAATAAACCAAACATTATTTGCTCCTGAACCAATTATCAAATATGAAACAGCAATGAACCAAACATGCTTTGTTGCTAAACTAATAATCAGATATAATCAGATATAAAAAAAATGTAAATAAAATATTCTTTACTTCTAAACCAATGATCAGATGTAAAACAGCCGTAAGGCAAACATACTTTGCTGCTGAAGCAATTATGAGATATAAAACCACCCCGATACCTACTCCATCTGTGAAAGAACTATTGTCACAGTACACAAAATCAAACTGCATTGATCAATTCCAGTGTGAGGGCCAAGAAAGTTACACACGTAGAACTGAATGACATTTAGCAAATCGAGTAACCGAACACATGCCAGTATGGGTGAAAAAAAAAAGAGTTAATCAATCTTCAGGAATCCATTGTATGTTGCTTATTTGACCTACACATCCGATAATACACAGTCTGACTTCTATTGGGCTGTAAGCAATGCTAGGTGTAAATTGTGTGCATATTTATCTATTCAGGTAGGTGACAGACCTGACTGAGGAGAACAACTCTTTTATTATGTGCCTATTATGGGCCGTGCGTTAAAGTAAACTTATTTATTTTGTCTTTTCAGAAGTCAAAAGTTCTAATCTCAGTGTGTCAGCATCTTATCGTTTGTAAATTGTCTAATACAGTGGTTCTCAACCGGTTGGAAATTCTCCCCCCCCCCCTTCCCTCCACCCCAGGGGGGAATTTTAGGGTTTCCAGGGCTTGGGGGAATTAAGATTATTTCAAGATCGCCTTAATACAAGAACCGATTGCTTTATATTATTTTCCCCTCCATACTTTACAGTTCTGTACTTCTCGTCCTTCTGAAATTCATGTTATGACGTGATTAGACCCGCAAATCACGTTTTATGTAGACGTCTAGACTTGTTCTAGTATTTGTTATTAAAGTTAGCTTCCATTTTTGCGAATACTACTACGTAGGGACGGAGTTTGGGGGGGGGGGGGGGGTATTTATAGGGAGGAAATACGAAGGGGGGGGGGGTGAGAATGACATTATGAACATATGGTGAAGGGGTGCATGGGCCAAAAAAGGTTGAGAATCACTGATGACATATCCTATATGATTTTTACTTCTTCATTTTTCTTACTTTAAGTCCGATCAATGCACGTGAATATATGTTTCAAGATGCTTCAATGACACCCTGCCTCGTTCGTCAGATACCCCGTGTTCCTCCTTAATGCTTTGACTGCTGTAGTTTTCTAGACATCTCCAAAAAGAATTCTTCCATTACTATCCCTCTTGGCAGTGACTGTACCAGACGTTAACCATGGCCATTGTCGCAATAAAGTGATCTTATGCCTACAGTCGCGAGCGTGAGGCGATAACCATTTACTACCTAATGTCACAATAACCACTTACTACCTAATATCACAGTAACCATTTAATACCTAATATCACAATAATCATTTATTACCTAATGTCACAATAACCACTTACTACCTAATATCACAGTAACCATTCACTATCTAACATCACAATAATAATTTATTACCTAATGTCATAATAACCACTTACTACCTAATTCACAGTAAACATTTACTACCTAATATCACAATAATAATTTATTATCTAATGTCACAATAACCACTCACTACCAAATATAACAATAACCATTTACTACCTAATATCACAATAATCGTTTATTACCCAATGTCACAATAACCATTTATTACCTAATATCACAATAATCATTTATTACCTACTAGCTGACCCGGCCCGGCTTCGCCCAGTCCTTGGTGGGGAGCATCTCATTTAATTCATATAAGTAGTCATATAAGTTGCCGTTCCCGTTACCGACTGTCTGTCTGTCTGTCTGTCTGTCTGTCTGTCTGTCTGTCTGTCTGTCTGTCTGTCTGTCTGTCTGTCTGTCTGTCTGTCTGTCTGTCTGTCTGTCTGTCTGTCTGTCTGACCCGGCCCGGCATTGCCCAGCTCCTGGTGTGGAACATCTCATTTAATTCATATAAGTAGTCATATAAGTTCCCGTTCCCGACTGTCTATCTGTCTGTCTATCTGTTTGTCTATCTGTCTGCCTGACCCTGCCCGGTTTCGCCCAGTCCCTGGTGGGGAGCATCTCATTTAATTCATATAAGTAGTCATATAAGTTCCCGTTTCCGTTACCGACTGTCTGTCTGTCTGTCTGTCTGTCTGTCTGTCTGTCTGTCTGTCTGTCTGTCTGTCTGACCCGGCCCGGCTTCGCCCAGCCCCTGATGGGGAGCATCTCATTTAATTCATATGAGTAGTCATATAAGTTCCCGTTCCCGACTGTCTGTCTGTCTGTCTGTCTGTCTGTCTGTCTGTCTGTCTATCTGTCTGTCTGTCTGTCTGTCTGTCTGTCTGTCTGTCTGTCTGTCTAATCATTTATTGGTTGCAGTTAGAACAACCTTAGATAAACGAAGACCAACTTGGTAATATATTAACTTGGGTAAATGGAGCAGCGGCAGCAGCAGCAGAAGAAGAAGAAAAAGGAGGAGTAGGAGCTGGGAGGAGGAAGAGGGAGAAGGAGGGAGGAGGAGGAGAAAGAGAGAAGAGGAGGATGGAGGAGGGAGAGGGAGGAGGGGGAGGAGAAGAGGAAGAGGGTAGGAGGTGGAGGAGGGGAGAGGAGGAGGAGGAGGAGGAGGAATATAACGCATATGCCTGTAGATTTAATAATGGCTGAGGTTGTTCCATGTCTTCTTAGAGTTGGCGACAGTGTAAAGAAATATAAAATCTTCAAACTTGATAGAGATAAGGTAACTATTATTTATTCATTCTTTAAGCAAAAAAAGATGAGTTACAATGTTATGCATTATGCATTATTTTTATGAAAACTTTGAAAATGCCTTACAGATTGTATCATTATTTATTATAACTCATATGTCGGTACATAACTATGGACAAAGAGTTTATAAATCTTTGAAAACGATGCCACAATATGACTATAAGTTATACAGAAAAGTTATGCCCCTTGAAATAACTTTTACAGAGTTAAGTCCCCTGAAATAGATGAAATTATAATGAAAAATGAAATAATTTTGGGCAAGCAGCCGATTTCATACTAAAAAAATATGACAGTGGGCTGCGCTGGAATGAAAGGAAGACGTGTAAAAAATTTCATCTCAATGGGATGGGCCGTTCGCGAGCGCATTAGGGACATATAGACAGACAGACAGACGGACGGAGATCGCCTTTTATATATAAGATATACCCATCCATGTTGGGTTTTCCTCTTGTCCGCTTACTCGTTAGGCCTCCCTCCATATACATCTTTTCCAGACTCTACACGCCCAAAGTATTTCATTTCCCTCACTTTCGTTTGTCTTAATAACCACATTTCTTTGACAATGAATCCCTGTTGAACGGTTCAGTGTGTTCTCTATTTCGCCCATGCAGGAGGAGGAGAGGGAGGAGGAGGGAGGAGGAGGAGAGAGTAGGAGGAGGGAGGAGGCGGAGGGAGAAGGAAGAGGGAGGAGGAAGAGGGAGAAGGAGGAGGGAGAAGGAGGAGAAGGAGGGGGAGGAGGAGGGAAGAGGAGGAGGGGAGGAGGAGGAGGGAGAGGAGGAATGTGAAGGGAGGAGGAGGGAGGAGGTAGAGGGAGGAGGAGGAGGAGGGAGGCGGAGAGAGG
The DNA here is from genome assembly GCA_963921405.1 of Cepaea hortensis. Lineage (NCBI taxonomy): Eukaryota > Metazoa > Mollusca > Gastropoda > Stylommatophora > Helicidae > Cepaea > Cepaea hortensis. Next base: position 212,098,406 of record OY992877.1, on the reverse strand, counting down.
AGGAGGGAGGAGGAGGAAGAGGGAGGAGGAGGAATGGTGAGGGGAGGAGGGGGGAGGAGGTAGAGGGAGGAGGAGGGAGGAGGAGGGAGGAGGAGGGATTAGGAGGAGGAGGGAGGAGTAGGGTGGAGGAGGAGGCGAGGAGGAGGGAGGAGGAAGAGGGAGGAGGAGGGAGAAGGAGGGAGGAGGAGAACGCAGGAGGAGAAGGGAGCAGGAGGAGGATAGGGAGGAGGAGGGAGAGGGAGGAGGAGGGAGGAGGAGGAGAGAGTAGGAGGAGGGAGGAGGCGGAGGGAGAAGGAAGAGGGAGGAGGAAGAGGGAGAAGGAGGAGGGAGAAGGAGGAGAAGGAAGAGGGAGGAGGAAGAGGGAGAAGGAGGAGGGAGAAGGAGGAGATGGAGGGGGAGGAGGAGGATTGAAGAGGAGGAGGGGAGGAGGAGGAGGGAGGAGTAGGAATGTGAAGGGAGGAGGAGGGAGGAGGTAGAGGGAAGAGGAGGAGGAGGGAGGCGGAGAGAGGAGGAGGGAGGAGGAGGAAGAGGGAGGAGGAGGAATGTGAAGGGAGGAGGGGGGAGGAGGTAGAGGGAGGAGGAGGGAGGAGGAGGTAGAGGGAGGAGGAGGGAGGAGGAGGTAGAGGGAGGAGGAGGGAGGAGGAGGAGGGAGGAGGAGGGAGGAGGGAAGAGGAGGGAGGAAGAAGGAGGAGGAGGGAGGAGGAGTGATGAGGAGGAGGGAGGAGGAGAAGGGAGGAGGAGGGAGGAGTAGGAGGGAGGAGGAGGAAGAGGGAGGAGGAGGAATGTGAAGGGAGGAGGAGGGAGGAGGTAGAATGAGGAGGAGGGAGGAGGAGTGAGGAGGAGGAGAGGGAGGAGGAGGAAGGAGGAGGGGAGGAGGGAGGAGGAGGAGGAGGGAGGAAGAAGGAGGAGGAGGGAGAAGGAGGGATGAGGAGGAGGAGGGAGGAGGAGGAAGAGGGAGGAGGAGGAATGTGAAGGGAGGAGGAGGTAGAGGGAGGAGGAGGAGGGAGGAGGAGAAGGGAGGAGGAGGGATGAGGAGGAGGGAGGAGGAGGGATGAGGAGGAGGGAGGAGGAGGAAGAGGGAGGAGGAGGAATGTGAAGGGAGGAGGAGGGAGGAGGTAGAGGGAGGAGGAGGAGGGAGGAGGAGGAGTGAGGAGGAGGAGAGGGAGGAGGAGGAAGGAGGAGGGGGAGGAGGGAGGAGGAGGAGGAGGGAGAAGAAGGAAGGAGGAGGAGGAAGGAGGGAGAGGAAGGAGGGAGAATGAGGAGGGGAGGAAGGAAAGAGAGGTGGAAGGGGAGGAGGAGGGAGGAGGAAAGAGGTAGGGGGAGGAGGAGGTAGAGGGAGGAGGAGGAGGAAGGAAAGGGAGGAGGAAGAGGAGGAGAAGGGAGGAGGAGGGTCGAGGGAGGAGGAGGAGGGAGGAGGTAGGAGGAGGAAGAGGGAAGAGGGAGAAGAAGGGAGAAGGAGGAGGGAGGATGATGAAGGAGAAGGAGGCAGGAGGAGGAGGAGGGAGGCAGGAGGGGGAGGGATGAGGAGGGAGAGGGAGGAGGAGGGAAGATGAGGGAGGAGGGGGGAGGAGGCGGAGGGAGTAGGAGGGAGGAGGATGGAGGAGGAGGGGAGAGGAAGAAGGAGAAGGAAGAGGGAGAAGGAGGAGCTAGGAGGGAGAGGGATGAGAGGGAGGAGGAAGAGGAGAAGTGTGGAGGGAGGAGGTAGAGGGAGGAGAAGAGAGGGGGAGAGAGTTCGCCATTCCGAATTCATACTCGTCTAGTTCTTCCCTTCTACACGACTGTAGATAACTTCCTTACACATAAAAAGATGAATTGTTATTGATATTGCCGTGGCATGGAGGAATATCAGCAGCAGAGTTGATCCAAAAAACCAAAGACTGAGATCTGCGGAGAGCCATGAACGCCTACGCCAGCCGGCACGGCACTTGATGATGATGATTGCCGTGTGACGATTCTGTGTAGTCACGTCATTTTCTTCCCTTTCCCTAGCGTTTTTTTGGTTCGGGGATTCTTTCATCATCATCATCATATATTTACGTACGTATTTTGGGAGGGGGAGGAGGGAGGAGGAGGAAGAAGAAAAAAAAACTATGACAGTTGACAGCTCTGGAATGAAAGGAAGGCGTTAGAAAATTTCATCTCAATCGGATGGGCCGTTCGTGAACAAATAAAGGACATACATATTTACATACATACATATATACATACATATTTACATACATACACTTTGTTTTATAAATATAGATGTCAGTGTTTTAGCTCAGTATTCTTGTTGATATATTTCAGTGTTCTAGCTCTCGTTCAGAAAGCAATGGCAAACTACTGAACGTAACACTTGCCTAGTACATCAACAGCAGCTGAAAATGCTGGTGTTGACTGCAACGTCCCGTAAGGGATACGCAAAAAAAAAAAAAAAAAAAGCTCAGTATTCTTGTGCTTTTTGTTGATATATTTCAGTGTGTTAGCTCAGTATTCTTGTGTGTTTTTTGTTGATATATTTCGTTGTTCTAGCTCTTCTAGCTTCTTTTTTTTTTTAAGCTCAGTATTCTTGTTGATATATTTCAGTATGCTAGCACAGTATTCTTGTTTTTTGTTGTTGATATATTTCAGTGTTTTAGCTCAATATTCTTGTGTGTTTTTTTTTTTTTTTCGCTGATAAAGACAGTGGAAATGTTCGCAAGTATCTGTGGTGTGTCTTTCCTTTCACCGAGTTTCGCAGTTCTATTTTGTATTAATTTGTTGTTAGTATCGGCTGGACTGGGCTTAAATGTCACCTATAGGAATGTCCCAAGTGTGCTCATGTTGGTTCTAGACTCGGCGATGAGCTGATCGAAACAAGTGTCAAGTCATTTAAGTCAGTGATACTTCAGTGTCAGTCACCTTAGCCAGTGATAAGTCAATCACGTAAATCATAAGTCATTGTCAGTCATGTAATGTCAGTCAGTGGTAAATCACATAAGCCAGTGTTAACCTGAGAGAAAGAACACAAACTGAGGTACTGATGACATACTGACACCTCTCATAGAGGAGGCAGAGGTTTTGAAGATCTTCATCTGGAGCTGTATTTATAACCTTGGCTGTGTTTATTCAAATGTGTCAAATAGGTTGACCTGATCACACTGTAACTAGATGCCCTTTGTTGTTTCTCTAGAAATCTAATGCAGGGTGTGCTCATGATATTTAATACCATCACCCTCCCACCACCTCTCTTTCAGTGAAGCCTTCAGCTCTTCTGTATTTCGTCTCTCACTTCAGGAGTTTGCTCTCTTGTGGTCTGACCATCACTTACACCAGTCCCTGTCATAGGAGGCAGACACAAGGCCAAACAGGCAATTGCTGGGCTCATGTCATGTACAATCTGGGCTATCCAAGGAGTCTGGGCAAGTACAGTCTGGGTTATCCAAGGATTCTGGTTAAGTACAATCTGTGTTATCTAAGAGTCTGGATAAGCACAGTTTGGGTTATCCAAGGAGTCTCAATTATCCAAAGAGTCTGGATAAGTAAAGTCTGTGTTATCCAAGGAGTCTGGATAAGCAGTCTGGGTATCCAAGAAGTCTGGATAAGTACAGTCTGTGTTATCCAAGGAGTCTAGATAAGTACAGTCTGGGCTATATATCCAAGGAGTCTAGATAAGTACAGTCTGGGCTATATATACAAGGAGTCTAGATAAGTACAGTCTGGGCTATATAACCAAGGAGTCTAGATAAGTACAGTCTGGGCTATATAACCAAGGAGTCTAGATAAGTACAGTCTGGGCTATATAACCAAGGAGTCTAGATAAGTACAGTCTAGGCTATATATACAAGGAGTCTAGATAAGTACAGTCTGGGCTATATAACCAAGGAGTCTAGATAAGTACAGTCAGGGCTATATAACCAAGGACTAGATAAATAAGTACAGTCTGGGCTATATAACCAAGGAGTCTAGGTAAGTACAGTCTGGGCTATATAACCAACGAGTCTAGATAAGTACAGTCTGGGCTATATAACCAAGGAGTCTAGATAAGTACAGTCTGGGCTATATAACCAAGGAGTCTAGATAAGTACAGTCTGGGCTATATATATAAGGAGTCTAGATAAGTACAGTGTACAGTCTGGGCTATATATACAAGGAGTCTAGATAAGTACAGTCTGGGCTATGTATACAAGGAGTCTAGATAAGTACAGTCTGGGCTATATAACCAAGGAGTCTAGATAAGTACAGTCTGGGCTATATATACAAGGAGTCTAGATAAGTACAGTCTGGGCTATATATACAAGGAGTCTAGATAAGTACAGTCTGGGCTATATAACCAAGGAGTCTAGATACGTACAGTCTGGGCTATATATACAAGGAGTCTGGATAAGTAGTCTGGGCTATATAACCAAGGAGTCTAGATAAGTACAGTATGGGCTATATAACCAAGGAGTCTAGATAAGTACAGTATGGGCTATATAACCAAGGAGTCTAGATAAGTAGTCTGGGCTATATAACCAAGGAGTCTAGATAAGTACAGTCTGGGCTATATAACCAAGGAGTCTAGATAAGTACAGTCTGGGCTATATAACTAAGGAGTCTAGATAAGTACAGTCTGGGCTATATATACAAGGAGTCTGGATAAGTACAGTCTGGGCTATATAACCAAGGAGTCTAGATAAGTACAGTCTGGGCTATATAACCAAGGAGTCTAGATAAGTAGTCTGGGCTATATAACCAAGGAGTCTAGATAAGTACAGTCTGGGCTATATAACCAAGGAGTCTAGATAAGTACAGTCTGGGCTATATAACTAAGGAGTCTAGATAAGTACAGTCTGGGCTATATATACAAGGAGTCTAGATAAGTACAGTCTGGGCTATATAACCAAGGAGTCTAGATAAGTACAGTCTTGGCTATATAACCAAGGAATCTAGATAAGTACAGTCTGGGCTATATAACCAAGGAGTCTAGATAAGTACAGTCTGGGCTATATATACAAAGAGTCTGGATAAGTACAGTCTGGGCTATACATCAAAAGAGTCTGGATAAGTACAGTCTGGGCTATATATACAAAGAGTCTGGATAAGTACAGTCTGGGCTATACATCCAAGGAGTCTGGATAGGTACAGTCTGGGCTATATATACAAAGAGTCTGGATAAGTACAGTTTGGGTTATCCAAGGAGTCTCAATTATCCAAAGAGTCTGGATAAGTACAGTCTGGGTTCTCCAAGGAGTCTGGATAAGTACAGTCTGGGCTATACAAGGAGTGTGGCAACACTATGTCTGGGCTAGCAAGAGGACAACATGTAACAACTGGTACAGGCAAGAACATCAGGTATAAACAGGCTGATAATACATGGGATCACTCCTGGAAATGACAGAGAAAGAATGTGTGAACAAACAAACAAAAATAAGCAAAATGACATGTTTCCAAGGTTGAAGAAATAAAAACTGAAACACTGAGATTACTGATGCAGTAAAAAAACAACAATATCAACAACTGAGATATGAAAATGTAGTGTGTTTTATTATGAGCATCTTTGTTACAGTGTTCATGAACATAGGTTTATATTCCATTATAATATACACAAGTATCATGTTGAAGACATTGTCCACCAGGTCTGGACACAACCAGAGTGGCCAGGAAATATCAGACAAACATGTGACATGTCCCAGTCTGTAGCTAGTGAGAGTTTCCAGCTGTTAGCTGCGTCAGTGCTAGCTAGATACATTATCAGTGCGTCAGTAGATACATATTACTGAGTCACTGCTAGATAGGTACATATACAGCTCAATACAAATCAGATTCAGTACAAGCTAGATACAAACCAAAGTCGGTAGATACGTATTGGTAAGTCATTACTAGGTAGAAACATTACCAGTGGGTCAGTGCTAGCTAAATACATGTCAGTGTGAGCCAGTGCTAGCTAAATACATGTCAGTGTGAGTTAGTGCTAGCTAAATACATGTCAGTGTGAGCCAGTGCTAGCTAAATACATGTCAGTGTGAGTTAGTGCTAGCTAAATACATGTCAGTGTGAGCCAGTGCTAGCTAAATACATGTCAGTGTGAGTTAGTGCCAGCTAAATACATGTCAGTGTGAGCCAGTGCTAGCTAAATACATGTCAGTGTGAGTTAGTGCCAGCTAAATACATGTCAGTGTGAGTAAGTGCTAGCTAAATACATGTCAGTGTGAGTCAGTGCTAGCTAAATACATGTCAGTGTGAGTTAGTGCTAGCTAAATACATGTCAGTGTGAGTTAGTGCTAGCTAAATACATGTCAGTGTGAGTCAGTGCTAGCTAAATACATGTCAGTGTGAGTTAGTTCTAGCTAAATACATGTCAGTGTGAGTTAGTGCTAGCTAAATACATGTCAGTGTGAGCCAGTGCTAGCTAAATACATGTCAGTGTGAGTTAGTGCCAGCTAAATACATGTCAGTGTGAGCCAGTGCTAGCTAAATACATGTCAGTGTGAGTTAGTGCCAGCTAAATACATGTCAGTGTGAGCCAGTGCTAGCTAAATACATGTCAGTGTGAGTTAGTGCCAGCTAAATACATGTCAGTGTGAGTTAGTGCCAGCTAAATACATGTCAGTGTGAGTTAGTGCTAGCTAAATACATGTCAGTGTGAGCCAGTGCTAGCTAAATACATGTCAGTGTGAGTTAGTGCCAGCTAAATACATGTCAGTGTGTGTTAGTGCCAGCTAAATACATGTCAGTGTGAGTTAGTGCTAGCTAAATACATGTCAGTGTGAGCCAGTGCTAGCTAAATACATGTCAGTGTGAGTCAGTGCTAGCTAAATACATGTCAGTGTGAGCCAGTGCTAGCTAAATACATGTCAGTGTGAGCCAGTGCTAGCTAAATACATGTCAGTGTGAGTTAGTGCCAGCTAAATACATGTCAGTGTGACTTAGTGCCAGCTAAATACATGTCAGTGTGAGTTAGTGCCAGCTAAATACATGTCAGTGTGAGCCAGTGCTAGCTAGAAATGTTATCAGTGAGCCAATGCTAGCTAGAAATGTTATCAGTGAGTCAGCGCTAGCTAGAAATGTTATCAGTGAGTCAGTGCTAGCCAGACACAAACCAAAGTCGGTAGATACATATAGGGAGTCATTACTAGCTAGAAATATTACCAGTGAGTCAGTACTAGCTAGATATGTACCAGTGAGTCAGTACTAGCTAGAAACATTACCAGTGAGTCAGTACTAGCTAGATATGTAGCAGTGAGTCAGTGCTAGCTAGAAACATTACCAGTGAGTCAGTACTAGTTAGAAACATTACTGGTGAGTGAGTAATATCTAGAAACATTACCAGTGAGTCAGTACTAGCTAGATATGTATCAGTGAGTCAGTACTAGCTAGATATGTACCAGTGAGTCAGTACTAGCTAGATATGTAGCAGTGAGTCAGTGCTAGCTAGAAACATTACCAGTGAGTCAGTACTAGCTAGATATGTAGCAGTGAGTCAGTGCTAGCTAGAAACATTACCAGTGAGTCAGTACTAGCTAGATATGTAGCAGTGAGTCAGTGGTAGCTAGAAACATTACCAGTGAGTCAGTACTAGCTAGATATGTAGCAGTGAGTCAGTGCTAGCTAGAAACATTACCAGTGAGTCAGTACTAGCTAGATATGTAGCAGTGAGTCAGTGCTAGCTAGAAACATTACCAGTGAGTCAGTACTAGTTAGAAACATTACTGGTGAGTCAGTAATATCTAGAAACATTACCAGTGAGTCGGTACTAGCTAGGTATGTACCAGTGAGTCAATACTAGCTAGATATGTATTAGTGAGTCAGAATGTCACACAAACAACCACAGCATGATGACATCAATGTACCCAGGTTGTTTCCCCTTTGTTTGGTCCATATGTATTTCTATAATGTGATAGTGGGGGGGGGGGGGGGGGAGGAGAGAGAGAGAGAAAGAAGAGAATTATACACATATAAGTAAACAATACAAAGAAAAACACATATATCCTAGTAAATCACACACAAACAGCACATATTACAAACAAAAACTATGACCAAACAAAGAAGAACTAAAAATCAGACAAACAATGGCACACCTGTGTAGTGTAGAGAGAACTAGACAAACAATGGCACACACTGTGTAGTGTAGAGAGAACTAGACAAACAATGGCACACACTGTGTAGTGTAGAGAGAACTAGACAAACAATGGCATACAATACAATGACCCATGTATTGACAAGACAGCCAACAGCTGGTTGTAACAATTGGATAAACTTCAATGAGGACACACAATGACAACAACATGTGTGCTACAGGACTCTGCATGCTGAGGAAGAGTGGTGGGTGAGCTCTGTACAATGGCATTACAACTGGAAACTTTGTGAGTATCAACATGCTCAAGGGATGAAGAGTTTACAAACAATATGAAAATATCTGTGAACAGAAATAATCAAACACAGCATTGAGAATAAAATAAGTGTGCTGTATTTGACAAATTAAACATGACATCCTCATAAAGGAACCAAAACCATACACAACTTTGGTAAGTTACAAAACAAATTCCCTGATATCAAAATTGTGAAGACGAATTCGACAGCGCTGAAAACAGTTGTCACTGGACAAATCATTTTTCCAAAAAATATTGATTCAAATATAAGTCAACAATAGCCATATTTCTAACCCTGTGCAATATGTTAAAGAAATGTCCCATGCTAGATGTCACGTAATAATGGATGACTAAGCGCACTTTCTCAAGTTGTGACTGATATACTGTTGTCTGAAGGTGCAGCACAACAAATGAATGAATCAGCACCATTAAGATGACCAGCACTCGAGCTAGCTTGGTGACTTCTTACATCTCCAATGTTGTCTGTCTTCTCTTCCTGACTTCAATGTGCCTCCAGTGAGAGGTCCCTGCGTGCCTCCAGTGAGAGGTCCTTGTTAGCCTCTAGTGAGATGTCCCTGCGTGCCTCCAGTGAGAGGTCCTTGGTAGCCTCCAGTGAGAGGTCCTTGTTAGCCTCCAGTGAGAGGTCCCTGTGTGCCTCGAGTGAAGAGTCCCTATGTACCGAGGTCAATCTCTCATTTTCTTGCCAGGATTGTAACTTCTCAGACTCTGTAATGAAGCTTCATGCCATAGGCATGGCACAATATTTGTGCCTATGTTGCTGTGGTATGTTAACATGTATGTTGTAAGCAATGGTTTCCCTCCCATCAGCTGATTCTTGTCACTCAAGGATGGCTGCCCGTTTGGCATGCCTGTATACGTGTCTTCCCATGTTTGTTGATGGTCCATGTGACAATGACCACAGACTTGAAATGATGGAATGATGAGAACTGTCATGGCCAGCCACAGACACTGATTGTTGCTGTGTTCATGTGTACACACTATCCAAACACGACATCTGACATCAGAGACGTGAATGACTTGATTCAAAGTTATCCTCTATGATCTCTTGCCCTCCAGTCACTCCTCTATGATCTCTTGCCCTCCAGTCACTCCTCTATGATCTCTTGCCGTCCAGTCACTCCTCTATGATCTCTTGCCGTCCAGTCACTCCTCTATGATCTCTTGCCCTCCAGTCACTCCTCTATGATCTCTTGCCCTCCAGTCACTCCTCTATGATCTCTTGCCCTCCAGTCACTCCTCTATGATCTCTTGCCGTCCAGTCACTCCTCTATGATCTCTTGCCCTCCAGTCACTCCTCTATGATCTCTTGCCCTCCAGTCACTCCTCTATGATCTCTTGCCGTCCAGTCACTCCTCTATGATCTCTTGCCCTCCAGTCACTCCTCTATGATCTCTTGCCCTCCAGTCACTCCTCTATGATCTCTTGCCCTCCAGTCACTCCTCTATGATCTCTTGCCCTCCAGTCACTCCTCTATGATCTCTTGCCGTCCAGTCACTCCTCTATGATCTCTTGCCGTCCAGTCACTCCTCTATGATCTCTTGCCGTCCAGTCACTCCTCTATGATCTCTTGCCGTCCAGTCACTCCTCTATGATCTCTTGCCCTCCAGTCACTCCTCTATGATCTCTTGCCCTCCAGTCACTCCTCTATGATCTCTTGCCGTCCAGTCACTCCTCTATGATCTCTTGCCCTCCAGTCACTCCTCTATGATCTCTTGCCGTCCAGTCACTCCTCTATGATCTCTTGCCGTCCAGTCACTCCTCTATGATCTCTTGCCGTCCAGTCACTCCTCTATGATCTCTTGCCGTCCAGTCACTCCTCTATGATCTCTTGCCGTCCAGTCACTAGTATTTATCACACTCTATAATGTTCTACTGTCAGGCAACCCCTTGTATGTGCATGTCAGCCTACATAGACACAAGATGTCACTGCCACCTGCCGCTCTCTGACAACGTTACTGTCACAACATCTGCCTCATCCTTGACCTTGAACATCTGTTGATTTAATATGCATTATGAAGCACATGTGTAAAGCACTGTTACTTTCAACGATGATGGTTTTATCTACAGAATGTTGCTTCCTTTTTATTAACTACTTCTAGGTGACCTATTTTATGTATCTTCTGCCATTGTGACTGTAGCAAATACACAATAATACAAGTCGGCACAGCTGCACTTATACAACACTGCCTGAAAACTCCATACTGGATGCACAGATACAACATGAATGTACTTGTAAAATTCGCATCAAAACTGGTGGCAGTTGCTCAACCTCACAGTAAGTATCTACAAAACTATCATGTCTGTCTGCACAAGTGTTGCACAATAAACAACAATCATTTCACCACTACTCAATCCATCTTCTTGTGATATACAAGATCCAAATGAAATGTTTCATGTCCTCATATCTCTCCTTTGTTCTGCACTAACTCAACATGTAGGGTAAGTAGTCATCAGTTTTGATTAGATTTGCCACAAATACTGACACATTTTGTCCACAACCTCCCAACCAGTCAAAGCAGACTTTCATACAGATGATGTGTAAGAGTATTTGCACTACAATAAAACCAAATGCTCATGACACTGTCAATGAAGAACAAACTAAACAGTGATTAGTGTCCAGTTCAACAGTTCATGTCACATGTTGTACCAATGCCAGCCTGCTCAGAGACAGCACACAGATCTCAAACATTCTGTCTCTCTGGCCCTGCACATGGACCTAGGGACACTGTAGTCAGCCCACAGCCTCAGTGAAGCTAACTGCAAGTAGTTCACTCCATTCAGTGCACTATGTTAACAACTTCATACATTCTACAGGCAGACCAGGACAACCAAATACCATTCACAAATACCCCACCAAGAATATGGTAAATAAAGCCATGTTCTGACACCAGTGGACAACAATCCTTCTGGCATTCACACACTGGGAACTGTTAGTCATCACAATCAGCATCTTCTGCAATATGTTTATGATAGTAATTACTACGCATGAACGACTTCATAACAATTTCAAATATACGCATAGAAATGCACAGATTTTAACAGTACAACAAATCCGATGGCAGATTTTATAGATTGAAACAGACAGTACAACACAACTTGTACAATGTACTGCTTGTCCTTGTACAACTTATTTGTTTAGGGTGAGGCCTAGAGAAATGTCTGCTGTATCCACACTATAGTGAGCTGACGGTTTCCACTTGCCCAGACTGAGATGCATGGGCTGGCTGGGTTCACCGACTCACAGCTGGGGTGCTGGACAAATATTGCTAGTACATGTCATCAATGAACAAGCAGACGACGTCTCACACACAGATAATCAATGACTGCCACGTGAACAGTTTGACAGTCACACACTACCAGCAGCATGAACAAGCCAACATAATGATGCCATTTCCTCAGTTCTGTAGAAGCTCAATGAATGCAGTGTTACACAGACAAGGCACGCAGATTTAACATGCTCCAAAACAAAGAAAGAACCACATGGTTTTCAGTTTATGTAACCGTGGAATCAAGTCACCGCAGATAGAACCGCCATTTCATGACAACTCAAGTTGTCTCAACTCAAGATGTTTTTATTGAAACCACATACATCATCACTTCTGTTTACACTTACCCAATTAAAATTTATAATAAAAAACCTAATGGTAAAATATACAGTTAGTACCAAGTTGGGGAGGCACTGTGTATATAGGTATGCACAGCCTATTTATAAATGTCACATGAATTATAACATCAAACTTAATAGTAGGCTAGAAATACTGTCTAGGTGCAAACATAATAGTCTATGCATATGATTACATTCAAAATCACGGAGCACATCTAAGCACTGAACTAAAACAGTGAAAACTGTGTGGACCAGGTATCACATAGTGACTAGTTTTATAATGGTTGGTAACACACCTCACGCAAACTTTCGTGAACTGCTGTACCAGACTGAGGCTGCAGTGCCTTCTGCTAGTCTTGTTACGACATGAATGTGTTCCCTGCACTGTGTCACAAGCCATCGTCTGACAGTGCATGAACTGACATCTCCCCTGTGGTTCTGTCATGTGTCTGTGCAAGAGTAGACAAGGCACAATGGGGCATAACTAGTGAACAGACCAACTAAGTGTCTGCAGCCATGTCCTCTCATGGAATCAAATGAAGCCAAGTATAACAAAGGAAAGAACCTCCCACCTATCTCTATTATTATGACAGTCATGGCCATGTTATTCATGTGTCTCTGCTTCTCTTCACCAAGTGTGTTTAGGTTACTCACCAACCGTACCCATTCACAAACATGTGCACAAGAAGAGGTAGTTTGAACAAATCAATGTCAAGCTCAAGGACAGAACATGTCACATGGTCCTGGACCACAAGGTGATGGCTGCCAGGGAGAATTTGTTGCTAAAAGATGGCATTGATTGATGACATGGAACTGGACACCATCAGCAGAAGTGGAACATCTAAATTGGTATTGACTTAGCCATCTGCAGAAGTAAAACATCGAAATTGGCCTTGACTTAGCCATCTGCAGAAGATGAATTGTACACATTTCAGTCACACAAGCTGGAACCTTCAGAGAAACACGTCGAAGAAATGGCTGCAAAGATGTTCTAGGGTGCTGGACTACCAATCGTACCTATAATTATTACGAAGTATTTATACATTCTGGCAAGACAAATCTGGTATGCTCAATGAAGATCTGGGGGACATTACAGGACACTAATGAAACACTGAAAGAGCAACACATGCCTTCCATTATAGCTGTAATGACTGGCGTGTTTCGTAGATTGAATGTGTGCTGCTGTAAAGTATATAGATAATTATATGTAGGACACAGTGACAGTAATTCTACAGCCTAACCACACCGGCACTGTTGCCACACCTGCACTGTTGCCACACCGGCACTGTTGCCACACCGGCACTGTTGCCACACCGACACTGTTGCCACACCGACACTGTTGCCACACTGGCACTGTTGCCACACCTGCACTGTTGCCACACCTGTCACAGGCAGAGATGACTGGCCTAGCATAACATAACAGCAAATTGATCAACACTATTTTCTGTGTTTTCTCTGGGCTTTAGCACTTGCCAGATGCTCACACAGCTTGACCGATTTCACACGTGAGGGTTGTCCACTTCAGTCTAATTTCACTTTAAATTCAGCAAAGCCGTGTTTTTTCAGGCACATTTGAGATTACCACCCTTTAGACAACAAATAACTGCTGTCATATACTAAACATGACAAAATATGCACCCCCTGTCATATACTAAACATGACCACTGACTGATATTTACATCCAAGGAAAATGCAGTAATAGGAAGATTCAAAGCAATTACATTACATATCAAATCCATGTGTATAAAAAATATAAACAAGCAATTTCCACTCTGTAGTGTGGTACGTATTATTCTCTTGCACAAAAAATGTATTTTTGCAATGTAAGAATAACATGTGACTATGACAACGGTGTCATATTTGGCCAGCCAACATCATTGGGGACATGTCACCGAAACAATGCAGACTCCCTGAGACATTTTACTGAAAACAGACACCTCAGGTCTTGAATTATGTAAGGGAACATCAGATAATTAGCAGTTAGAGGGGACAGGGGATAGAGAAACAGTCTCAACAAATGTTATCTCAACATCAACAACATAACATGATATCATTTCTTCTGTATGACATACAAACACACAACATAACATGATATCATTACTTCTGTATGACATACAAACAAACAATCAACATAACATGATATCATAACTTCTGTATGACATACAGACATACAACATAACATGACATAATGTCTGTATGAAATACAAACAAACAACAGTGTAACATGATATCTTACTCATGCATGACAAACATCAACAGCATATGATATCATTACTCTTGTATGATATACAAACATACAACATAACATGATACCATAACTTCTGTATGACATACAAACAAACAATCAACATAACATGATATAATTACTCCTGTATGATATACACAAACAAACAGTGTAACATATTATTACTCCTGTATGACATACAAACAAACAAAATGATATCATTACTCCTGTGTGACACACAACCAAACAACAACATGATATCATTACTCCTGTATGGCACACAAACAAACAATCAACATAACATATCATTACTCCTGTATATATATACTATACCAGCACTTGATCCTCTCAGTAATTGATTATGGATTAGGACTGCTCACTGTCTCAGAGAGTCAGCTGGTGAAGTTAGAGCGCATACAGAATGAAGCTATGCGGGTCATTCTGGGATGCACCAGAGACACCCCAGTAGTGTGTATGCGATACATCCTTGGTTTGCCCACTGTTGCTGGTAGGCACAAGGTGATGCAGGCGAAGGCATACCTCAGAGTAGTTGCAGACACAGATCACCCGTTGCATGAGGCACTGGACGAAGTTAAGGGTCAGCGACTGATAAGAGGGAATACATGGATGGCTCAGGCGGAGGATACGATCAGACAGGTGTGCCCCTTGGAGAAGATTAGGCGAGGAGAGGAGTGGGTCAGAGTGCCAGCGGAGCAGTCAGACTTGTGCAGAGTTATAATCACATTAAGCCGGGAGTGCAGGGAGTGGCCAGCAGGGGCCACAGAAGTGGAAATTCAGCAACTAATTCACGACAATGCTCACTCGGGTGATGTGATTATCTACACAGATGGTTCGGTGTCAAGAGGTGAGAGAAGTGGCTGGGGGATCATAGCCAAAGCTAATGGTCAACGTTTGGTGCAGGAGAGCCTGGCATATGATACCACAACATCCAGCTTAAGAATGGAGGTGGAGGCAGTCACTGCGGCTCTCCGCTGGATGGAGAATACGACACACACACATCATGATCATAACTGACGCAGAAAGCATGCTGACGAGGGTGAGGATGGGCAGGCTTCGTGCGGAGTGGCTTGCTTCGCTTCGGAGGTCACGGGTGAAAGCATCGCATGGATCTTTTCTCCGGGGCATGCCGGTGTGCTGGGAAATTAACAGGCGGACAGATTGGCTGGCTCTGCAGAACTTGGTGGAGTATTGATACATGACAAGGCAGACGTGGCTGCAGACTTGTGGGAGCACGTGTACACCTCAGAGCAAATGGATTTGGATTACCATGGTCTGGCAAGAATGAGACAGCGAGGAGTGACGAGGGGATCTGGCCGACGCTCAATGCTCAGAGGAAAGGCGAGACGGACATATAATCAGATTGCTACTGGTACTATTGGTGTTGGAACTCTTCGCTGGCTGCTGAGGATGGGGATGGAGCGCTTATGGGAATGCCCCGAATGCTGTAATGTCGATTCCTAAATCAATCAATCAATCATTACTCCTGTATGTCATACACAAACATACAACAACATGATATCATTACTCCTGTATGACACACAAACATACAACAACATGATATCATTACTCCTGTATGACACACAAACATAAAACAACAACATGATATCATTACTCCTTCATGACACACAAACATACAACATAGCATGATATCATTACTCCTGTAAGACACACAAATATATAACAACATAACATGATATCATTACTCCTGTATGACATAAACAAACAAATAACATAACATGATATCATTACTCCTGTATGACATAAACAAACAAATATTAAAGGCTGTTTATCAACACAGTATTATTGTCTGCAGCACAAGAAGATATTTATGAATGGCAACAACAAAGCGTTGTAATGTTAATATTACAAGTGTCATGTCAGTCCATGTTTCAAGGTACAGTGTCTCATCTCACATGGCCGCTTGCTCACAGGAGGCATACAGACACTTCTTTACTGCTCACAGCTGGTGTAAACCTCTCATTTTCAGTGTGATGTGCCATACTGACTCCAACAAATCAATCAATTAATAAATCACTGGGTCAAACAGAGCAACACTTGTTGCAATAAATCAGTTCCAGCATAAGAACTTATGATATCAGTGAATACAAGCTCCATGTGTAGGGAATGTGTGGAGCCCAACAGTGCATTCACATGCTCATGTGGTCTCATCACATTAGAAGATTCATGGCTGACATTCAACTGTGCCCTGACATTTACTTGAAGGTCAGCTGTTGTCAGGCCTCATCATCAGGGGTCCCCACAGAAGTCACAATCAACAGCTAATGCTATTCACTTATGTTATACAATCCCCCACAACAACAGCCAAACATTCATACTTGTCTACATCTGACAGCCCGTTCTGTGTGGCTGGCGTTAATCTACTTAAACAAGACTAGGTATCTGGTATGTTTTCCCTACAACGGATGCTTTAGTGTTACAACACATCATATTCCATCTATTATTTAGAAATGTTCAGCTCCGTAGAACATCCATATGTGTTGCTGGCAATTTTACAGACTAGTCCACACTGGACAGGTAGAATCAGAGTTCTCAGTCATGTGCCCTGGCAAAGCTGACATATGATATTGAATGCTATCACACCAGACAGGCCAGTGAAACGTTGTCTCTGTCATATATGTCCATGCAATGCTGACATTACGATGTTGAATATTATTACAGCAGACACAAAGAAACTATGTTTACTGTCACATGTGTGTCAGTGGGTCGTAATAATTTCTCCCGAGCGCCATCATAATGCTGAAGCCCTGTCATAAAATGAGAGAAAGCACAGCAGGTTAGATGACTGATCTTGTACGGTAATACACACGTCACTTTCAAATCTGACAGTCTGAGCTGGAACTACTCCTCCAGCTGTAGGTGAAACTATTTCCTCTGGCAACTAGAATATACGGAGCTGATGATCCACATGAAAGCTTGTCAACCAGTGACAGAATGAGCAGGTGGTGTCCCTCGAGCACATCTGTGTGCATACAATGACGCTACAACTGCTGCATGCGTAAGTAAATGCCGTTTGGGGGCAGTCGAACAGGGAACAGCAGGCAGATGTCCAGCTCGTTGTTGTGCTCGGCCAGGGAGGTGTGGTGGTAGTGGATAACCAGTTCTTTGAGTGATGGGAAGATCAGGTATGGCTCCACAAAACCATAGCCAGTCTCACTGTGCAGGATCTTGCAATGACCAATGCTGCCTCGACAGCTGGGGACACATGACAGAAACACAATTACACATTTGTCTTTGACTATATACTCATCTAAACATCTTCAGTTCTTATCCTATGTTACATGCTCGTTATTATGAAGATAAAACAACCCGTTATTTCTAACTTAAAACCTAAATTTCTTATTACATTTACTTGAAAAAAAGAGAACTTACACAATAGACAACACGTGAACATTCTCCTCCTCTAGTTTTGGACGAATGAGGAATGTTCCATCAGGTTTTCCATTGAGAAGTGCTTCTGCTTGTGGGCGCTGGCAGTTAACACTCCATAGAGACTCATCATAGTGAGGCAGGTTCATATCAGACTCAGCAGCCGTGTCTCCCCCTGGGCTGTGGATATTGCACATGAAACATTAACTCTCATTTACCACAACTTTCAGCAATGACTACTAAACAAATCCTCAACTGCTCAAATCACAGAAATGCCAACAGTGAGGCAACCATTTTAGCTTCTGCACAGATGCTCACATCACCACTGCTATACATAAACCATCACAAAGAACAAAATACATTGTCAATGTACAAGTCTTGCCATGATGTCAACCTATTCACATGTAGGTCCGCACTAGTGATGCCGGATGCTCCAACTGATACCAGCATCTTGTGAAGGCACACCAATTAGCCTACAGGCAGAAGGCACACATATCAGCTTACAGGCAGAAGGCTTTATTGACTACACAAAGGCTTTTGATAAAGTAAGACATGTCAAACATGATGGAGATGCTTGCAGATCTGCAAATTGATGGGAAAGACCTTAAGACTAATTTGAAAAAAACATATATTGG
This sequence comes from Cepaea hortensis, assembly GCA_963921405.1. Lineage (NCBI taxonomy): Eukaryota > Metazoa > Mollusca > Gastropoda > Stylommatophora > Helicidae > Cepaea > Cepaea hortensis. Next base: position 212,080,205 of record OY992877.1, on the reverse strand, counting down.
AAACAACAAGCTGCCATAAAGATTGATAATGAAGTAGGTCAATATCAGCCTATTAAGAGAGGTGTGAGACAGGGGTGTGTAATGTCTCCAGATCTGTTTTCCCTGTAAAGTGAAAGTATTTTCAGAAATGTTAACGATATGAAAGGAATCATCATTGTGGAACATATCATCAATAACATTAGATATCTGGATGATACAGTACTGATTGCAGACAATGAGCAGGATCTGCAACATTTAGTAGATGTGATTGTTGAACACACTGAACAATTAGGATTAGAATTAAACTGTAAGAGGACACAGATTATGGTCGTCACAAGAAGAAGGAAATACCACACTGTAATACACAAGTAAATGGGAATATTTTTAAGCAAGTGAATCAGTAAAATTATCTCGGAACAGTCATAACATCTGATGGGAGAAGCCTTGAAGAGATTAGAACAAGAATCGCCATGGAGAAGGCAACTTTTTCAAGATGAAAAACATACTGACCAATAAACAGATGTCATATGCAACGAGAAAAAGAGCTTTGAGGTGCTACATAGAACCTGTACTTTTGTATGGATGTGAAGCGTGGACAATAAGCAGTCAAGCTGAAAAACATCTGATGGCTGTAGAAATGTGGTTTCTGAGGAAAATGCAAATAATACCATGGACAGACAGAAAAATCAATGACCGAGTCCTACAAGAAACAAATGAAAACCGTAAACTGATCAGAGAAATTAGACGCAGACAGTCACAAATTTTTGGTCACGCTATGAGAAGAAATAGATTGGAGAACATGGTAACAACTGGCAAGATCGAAGGGACGAGAACAAGGGGAGGGCAGAGAAGTAAATACCTGGATGGCCTGGCCACATTGTATAGTCGAGACAAGAACATGGAGCTGATCCACGACTCAGGTGATCGAGTGAGATGGCAAAACATGACCACCCACGATTACGGTGATGATGATGAGAAGGCACACATATTAGCCTACAGGCAGAAGGTACACCAATTAGCTCTGTTAATTTTTTTTATTCATGTTTCATGATTCACAGTCATACAGCGAAACAGGTTCTATATAATATTTCAGTATGCTTTTTCTGACATTCACCGATTGTGTCTTATTGCATAAGATATTTTTCATTTTCTTAAATGCACGTTTCTTGACCTATTCTCTTTTTAATCTCTTTTGTGCATCTTCCATCTGATGTTATGACTGCCATTTGTATTTATATTTAACAACTTGATTAAGCATGTACTTTTCATCGCTACATCACATTTTGGTGTTATCTGTTTCTTTGATGTAACCAATGTTGTTTTCTTGAGATTCAAGGACAGTTGACAATGTTCATAAATGAGGAGACAATGCTAATAAATGACGAGACAATGATCATAAATGAATGAGAAGACAATCTTCATAAATGAGGAGACAATGTTAATAAATTTGGAGACAATGTTCATAAATGAATGAGGAGACAAATGTTCATAAATGAGGAGACAATGTTCATAAATGAATGAGGAGACAATGTTAATAAATTTGGAGACAATGTTCATAAATGAATAAGGAGACAATGTTCATAAATATGGAGACAGTGTTCATAAATGAGGAGACAATGTTAATAAATATGGAGACAGTGTTCATAAATGAATGAGACAGTGTTCATAAATGAATGAGGAAACAGTGTTCATAAATGAATGAGGAGACAGTGTTCATGAATAAGAAGACAATGTTCATAAACATGGAGACAATGTTCATAAATAAATGAGGAGACAGTGTTCATAAATAAATGAGGAGACAGTGTTCATAAATGAATTAGGAGACAATGTTCATAAATGAATTAGGAGACAGTGTTCATAAATGAATTAGGAGACAGTGTTCATAAATGAATGAGGAGACAATGTTCATAAATGAATTAGGAGACAGTGTTCATAAAAGAATGAGGTGACAATGTTCATAAATGAGGAGACAATTGTTAACTGACTTGAAGGCACCTGAGACTGCACTAGTTAATTAGTTCCAATGTGAGTGTTGACTTACTTGTCTCTTCGACCCTCAAGTAAATTGTCCAAGAAGTCTTGAGTTTTCCCATGATCCAACAGCCATTTCTTCCATTGTTCACGTTGCTTGTTTAATCGCTTGATCTCTGGTTTCATAGAGTTCATATCTCCAATTAAGGTACGATTTCGTGCAGATCGCCTGTCAAGGTCCACCTAAAGGGTAACAAACAACATCAGTGGTAAGTCAAGACTCAAACATCATCAGTGGTAAGTCAAGACTCAAACATCATCAGTGGTAAGTCAAGACTCAAACATCATCAGTGGTAAGTCAAGACTCAAACATCATCAGTGGTAAGTCAAGACTCAAACATCATCAGTGGTAAGTCAAGACTCAAACATCATCAGTGGTAAGTCAAGACTCAAACATCATCAGTGGTAAGTCAAGACTCAAACATCATCAGTGGTAAGTCAAGACTCAAACATCATCAGTGGTAAGTCAAGACTCAAACATCATCAGTGGTAAGTCAAGACTCAAACATCATCAGTGGTAAGTCAAGACTCAAACATCATCAGTGGTAAGTCAAGACTCAAACATCATCAGTGGTAAGTCAAGACTCAAACATCATCAGTGGTAAGTCACGACTCAAACATCATCAGTGGTAAGTCAAGACTCAAACATCATCAGTGGTAAGTCAAGACTCAAACATCATCAGTGGTAAGTCAAGACTCAAACATCATCAGTGGTAAGTCAAGACTCAAACATCATCAGTGGTAAGTCAAGACTCAAACATCATCAGTGGTAAGTCAAGACTCAAACATCATCAGTGGTAAGTCAAGACTCAAACATCATCAGTGGTAAGTCAAGACTCAAACATCATCAGTGGTAAGTCAAGACTCAAACATCATCAGTGGTAAGTCAAGACTCAAACATCATCAGTGGTAAGTCAAGACTCAAACATCATCAGTGGTAAGTCAAGACTCAAACATCATCAGTGGTAAGTCACGACTCAAACATCATCAGTGGTAAGTCAAGACTCAAACATCATCAGTGGTAAGTCAAGACTCAAACATCATCAGTGGTAAGTCAAGACTCAAACATCATCAGTGGTAAGTCAAGACTCAAACATCATCAGTGGTAAGTCAAGACTCAAACATCATCAGTGGTAAGTCAAGACTCAAACATCATCAGTGGTAAGTCAAGACTCAAACATCATCAGTGGTAAGTCAAGACTCAAACATCATCCGTGGTAAGTCAAGACTCAAACATCATCCGTGGTAAGTCAAGACTCAAACATCATCAGTGTTAAGTCAAGACTCAAACATCATCAGTGGTAAGTCAAGACTCAAACATCATCAGTGGTAAGTCAAGACTCAAACATCATCAGTGGTAAGTCAAGACTCAAACATCATCAGTGGTAAGTCAAGACTCAAACATCATCAGTGGTAAGTCAAGACTCAAACATCATCAGTGGTAAGTCAAGACTCAAACATCATCAGTGGTAAGTCAAGACTCAAACATCATCAGTGGTAAGTCAAGACTCAAACATCATCAGTGGTAAGTCAAGACTCAAACATCATCAGTGGTAAGTCAAGACTCAAACATCATCAGTGGTAAGTCAAGACTCAAACATCATCAGTGGTAAGTCAAGGCTCAAACATCATCAGTGGTAAGTCAAGGCTCAAACATCATCAGTGGTAAGTCAAGACTCAAACATCATCAGTGGTAAGTCAAGACTCAAACATCATCAGTGGTAAGTCAAGACTCAAACATCATCAGTGGTAAGTCAAGACTCAAACATCATCAGTGGTAAGTCAAAACTCAAACATCATCAGTGGTAAGTCAAGACTCAAACATCATCAGTGGTAAGTCAAGACTCAAACATCATCAGTGGTAAGTCAAGACTCAAACATCATCAGTGGTAAGTCAAGACTCAAACATGATCAGTGGTAAGTCAAGACTCAAACATCATCCGTGGTAAGTCAAGACTCAAACATCATCAGTGGTAAGTCAAGACTCAAACATCATCAGTGGTAAGTCAAGACTCAAACATCATCAGTGGTAAGTCAAGACTCAAACATCATCAGTGGTAAGTCAAGACTCAAACATCATCAGTGGTAAGTCAAGACTCAAACAAGAACAAGGAAACTGTTGACATGCTTTGAGGTGATCTGGCATATGGTGCTAGCCCCAGATATATGAACTGATGCCCCAGATATATGAACTGATGCCCCAGATATATGAACTGATGCCCCAGATATATGAACTGATGCCCCAGATATATGAACTGATGCCCCAGATATATGAACTGATGCCCCAGATATATGAACTGATGCCCCAGATATATGAACTGATGCCCCAGATATATGAACTGATGCCCCAGATATATGAACTGATGCCCCAGATATATGAACTGATGCCCCAGATATATGAACTGATGCCCCAGATATATGAACTGATGCCCCAGATATATGAACTGATGCCCCAGATATATGAACTGATGCCCCAGATATATGAACTGATGCCCCAGATATATGAACTGATGCCCCAGATATATGAACTGATGCCCCAGATATATGAACTGATGCTCCAGATATATGAACTGATGCTCCAGATATATGAACTGATGCTCCAGATATATGAACTGATGCCCCAGATATATGAACTGATGCTCCAGATATATGAACTGATGCCCCAGATATATGAACTGAAGCCCCAGATATATGAACTGATGCCCCAGATATATGAACTGATGCCCCAGCCACTCAGAGACCATGCAGTCAGCATCACACAGGCCATCTTCACTCCCCAAGACATTTACTGACTGCCATGTTTGATGGGCCGACTGGGTAACCCAGGTCAACTGTAACACTCCGCCATGATACAAATTCACACCCACGACGTACGGGCTGGAGGCCCAGTGTGCTAGCCACTGCACTTCCCAAGTACACACCCCCCAGAATATCATGACCCACGGTGGACAGAACACATGAGACATGGCCACATCCTCATGTCTGACCAGAGAGTGTTTGGCAAATAGTTGCAGCACTGTATAGAGTTGTAACATGTGAATTAAAGTTAGTTATATGTCTGATCAGAGAGTGTTTGGCAAACAGTTGCAGCACTGTACATAGTTGTTGCATGTGAATTAAAGTTAATGTCCTCTAGCCGGATCTGTGGCGAAGGGGTTACGAATGCAATTCATTATCCCGTGCACTGCATTCAAAACATGGCTGCAGGCGATCTGTCTTGCTTTGGTTTCCATACACTGGTACGAGGGGAAGTCAATAAGTAAGTCATAAATGGCTGTAGAAAAATAACTAAATATGATAACAACATGAAACCAGTTTACTTTTATACATACAATGTCCCTTTATTTCTCAACATAATTTCCACCAACATTGATGCACTATTCCCATCGTTTTATCAGTCCTCCCAAACCGGCTGCATAGAACTGCTTGTTCTGTTTTCTAAACCATGTTTTCACTTCACTTTCAACTTTGGCATCATCTGCGTAATGTATCCCGCCAAGGTGGGTTTTCAGTGGACCAAAAAGGTGGAAATCGCTAGCGGCTAAGTTGGGGCTGTAAGGTGGATTTTCCAGAACTTCCCACATTAGTTAGTTAAATTTTCTCCTGAGTTAATCGAGCCGTATGTGGTCTGGCATTGTCATGAAACAACACACCTTGAGAAAATTTTTCTACCCAGCTATGCACCGCTTTACGGGACAAACATTTGTCAGCATAAACAGGAAGCATTTCCTTATGACTGTCCTTTGCAAGCAGTCCTTTTGCCCACAAAAAACGCACAACAGCACGTTGCTCTTTGGTTGTACACTCCGTAAGTACAGTCACCATTTTGTTTATGCGCTGCGCATGAGACACCTAGCGTCACCTGACGAATGGGAATATAAAGTGTGATGTTGCTGTCACCTAATAGCACCTGTAGAAAATACCAACTACATTTACCTGCCATCCCACAGAACTGTGTGACTTACTTATTGACTAGGCCTCGTATACGTGCCGGTCGTTCAGAAAGCAATGGCAAACTGCTGAACGTAAACTTGCCCAGGAATCAACAACAACCTAAGAATGCTGAAGTTTTAAAGGATATGCAACTAAATTTAACATGTCCTTTATAGGCATTGCCATCAATCCCAGCATTCACTGGCTGTTTGAGATTGACTAGACAATGTTAGTTCAGTAGTTTACCAATGTGTTGTGAACAGCTGACAACTCATACCATCACAATCAATAAACAGATATCAGCTCCCAGCAGGTGAGTGCGATCCCTGGCTGGATATGTCGGAGAACTGTGACACTATCCCCTAAGCCATTGCCCCGGCCAGGTTGTGAATGAGTTTAGATGACTAAGCTGCCGGTGGACAGACAATTCGCTTACCTCTAGAGCACTTTTGCTTTCCTGAATTCTCATGTATCGAGACTTGAGAAGCTCCAGATTCTCTTGCAATCTGTAAGTTGAATAATCACAGCGGTTACAGCATCACAAACATGCAGGTGTGTCAAACATAATACAGTTGACCGAAATTGCTGGCACGCACAAATGGCTGGCACACACCATTTTTGGACATAAAGGAATGGTTATGAGTGAGCAGACAAATGTGTTTGTATAGGTACGAAATACCTTAGATAGTTGTCTAGCGAGAAAATACATGTCAACAAGAATTTATTCTCCATATTCTAAACTGCAGGAAACAAAACATCTTTTTTCCTTGTTTACACTAGTCACTATATTATGTTCTCCCAGCTGACAATTCACATTTCTTGAATAAGTGTCTTGCTGTATATTCATCATGTTCTTGGCTGTAGTTTTGAATATTGTTTCAACTTCAACTGTCAACATGTTTCAATGATCCCTTCTACAAAAAAAAAAAAAAAAACATTTGCAAGAATTTTGGACTTCTATTTTATTTACTCTTAATGTTTTGTCTTTTTGTTCATCCACGACAGGTTAAATCTGTCTATGTGTACTGAATGTCTTGTTATTTGTCTGTGTGTACTCAGATGTCTTGTTTGTCCATGTGAACTTTATGTCTTACCTTTTTGTCTATGTGTACTGAATGCCTTGTTAATTGTCTATGTGTTCTTAATGTCTCATTGTTTGTCAGTCACAGTGTGTTGTTTGTCCTTGTTCATGACCACGAATGCACAAGATCACAAACATTCAAGTAAGTGACAGAAGTGTTGGCTTTGACATGATGCTGGTCCATGTGTTCTCTTTCAATGTGATGCTGCTACCACAACATGATATTCTTCTTCTTCTTCAGCTTTCCGAGCCATTGAGGTTCTTTGCTGCAAATACAATCCGTCTCCATTCGTCTCTCTGGTGGACCTTCTCTTGCCAGTCGTTGATTCCAAGTGCTTGTAGGTCTGTACATCTATTATCTCTCCACCGTCTTCTTGGTCTACCTCGAGGTCTACGGTCATTTATTTCCTGAGTGTAAGCAAGTTTTGTTTCCCTATTATCTTCCATTCTTTCTATATGCCCCAGCCATTGTAGTCTATTAGCCTTCATGATACCAGTGATTAGCGGGGACTTAAACAGATCATAAATGTCTTAGTTACTTCTTCTTTTCCACTCTCCACTTTGTGTATCCCTAATGGGTCCAAAGATGCGTCTTAAAATTTTGTTCTCAAAGGTTTGTAACAAGGCTTCGTCTCCTTTCGTTGTACGCCAGGTTTCAGATCCATACAGCACAACTGGTCTGATCAGTGTTTTGTATATTGTGATTTTGGTGTTACGAGATAGCGCCTTTGATTTTAGTAGATGTTGTAGTGCATAGTATATCTTATTTCCAGAGTTGATTCTAGTTTGTATTTCTTCCCTTATGATGTTGGAGCAGTTGAAGATTGTACCCATGTATTTGTATGTTTCCGTTCTTTTAATGGTCATATTATCTATTTGTATGTGGCCAGAATTTTTAGCCATTCCGTCTCTTGAAATTACCATATATTCTGTCTTATCTTGGTTGATAACCATTCCCATCTGTTGGGCTTTTTCCTTTAAGTGAGTCAATATTTCCAATGTCTTTTGTTCACTTTGCCCTATAATATCTGTATCATCTGCATAACCAAGCAGCTTGGATGTTCCTCCAATATCACATTCCTCCTTTATCTTCCTTACAACTTTCTCTAGAGCCAGATTGAAGAGTAGCGGCGATAGTGCATCACCCTGTTTCAAGCCAGATGTTATTTGGAAGGGGTCTGATTTCCTGCCTTTATATGTTACTATATTATAAGTATCTTCCATGCATAGTCTGGTCATGTTGATTAACTTCCTTGGTATTCCAAATTCCTGCATAGCATTCCATAGACTATTCCTATGGACACTATCATAAGCCTTTTTAAAATCCACAAAAATGTTATGGAGATCTCTTTTATATTCTCAATGTTTCTCGGCTATTTGTCGTAAGATAAATATCTGATCTATTGTTGATCTGTTTTGTCTAAAACCCGCCTGGTAGTCACCTAATATGTCTTCTGAATATGGTTTTAGTCTATTTAGTAATACTGCGGATAGTATCTTATAGCTTGTGGACAGTAGTGATATTCCTCTATAATTTCCACATTGAAACTTGTCTCCTTTCTTAAAGATAGGTATCAATAATGACTCTTTCCAGTCATGGGGTAATTCTTCTGTCCTCCAGATTTTTATTATTAGTTCGTATAGCTTTAGATGTAATGCATGGCCACCTGCCTTTATAAATTCAGCAGCAATTCCTTCAGTCCCAGTTGCCTTATTGTTTTTAAGTCGTGTGATTACATATAGGATTTCTTCAAATGTAGGTTCTTCAATTTGTGGTTCGCATGTTAGAACCTCTTCCTGTGGGAAAATGTTACTTGGAGCTTCACAATTTAGTAATTCAATAAAATATTCTTTCCATGTGTTGCACATTTCCTCATTGGTATTTATCATATTCCCATTTTTGTCTTTTAAACCATATGTGTTTTGTTGGTGCCCTCGTTTCATTGACTTCAGTTCTTTAAAAAATTTTCTGGATTCATTTTTCTGGTGATTAGTTTCCATATCTTTGATTATATTACTCATATATTCTCGCTTCTGTGTCTGACTATTTTTGTAGCCTCTTTACATTCATTTCTATAATGCTCTTCCTTTTGGATGTTATTGATGTCATTTAACCATACATGTCTGGCATTCTTCTTCCTAATGACTGCTTCTTCACATTTTTGATTGAACCATCTGTTCTTTCTATGCGTGGTTAACACACCGAGACATTCTTCTGCGGTAGATTGAATTGTATTCTTGATGGTGATAGGACCATGTGTGGTGTGATGTGACAGAACCGTCTGTGATGTGACAGGAGCATCTGTGATGTGATAGGACCATGTGTGGTGTGATGTGACAGGACCATCTGTGATGTGATAGGACCATCTCATGTTGTATTTCCGAGTCTATGGAGGAACGGGTGGTCAATATTTCCCTCCCTGTATGAGTGGCAAGTCCAGAAATCTAACCCCCATCACAGCGGGCTCATGTCAATGTTAGAACTTGCTAACCATTACACCAACAGTGGTTAGTTAACGGACAATTATCTGTTATATAAAAATATAATATTTACCTCTGCATTTCGTGGCCTGTAGTGTCTGCCAAGGAGCGCTGGGTGAGCTCAATCTGTTCTTTGAATACAATCAGTGTCTCCTTGAAAGCATCTAGAGCTTGGTGCTTCAGTTGCATTTCCTGTGACAACCGTGAATGTTGCTCATATGCGATGTCATACTGGGTGCGTTTCTCCAGATACTGCTTGTTAATTCTGACTAGCATGTCGACTCCTTTTGCAATGTTGTGGTTAACCTCAATGTTCTCCTTGAAAACAAAGAACAAATGATGTTGACTGCTGTCAAACAAGTGACCAGTTGCCTCTAAAGGCTCATCATGTGCTATCTCACATCACTAACACATTGGCCTTTAACACTGATATGTATATATTGAAATGATGCAAACAATATTTATCTGGTCTGTAGACTGCTTTTACTCTACTGAATGATCACATCTTGTGAAATTACACATGTTCTTGCAACCCATAAGACACCTCGGTTAAAATTAAACCCACCTCAATATTCATTCACTTAAATCATCAATATTTTAAGTAGGAATGACAGAAAACATGTGTCACACCGTGAAGATGTGTACAGAATGTGCTTGTCTATGAACAAGGATGTCAGCTGGGAGCTAACCGAGACATGCTGGTACTTACCGGAACCATGCTTCGGCTGATGGGATGCACAAGTCTGGTGTCGAGAGTACTGTTGTACATGGCTAGAGAATTGCACTGGTACCAATTAATCAAGCTAACCACGGATGTGAACTCCAAGGGCTCTACAAAACCGTAACGGCCATCACGATGTAAAATCTTGATCAGTTTGTTGCTGCCCCCTTTTCTGGAGAGACAAAGAAAGCAAATCAAAGTTTCAGAGTGGCCATATCACAATTAAGCTGTAAACATGGTTTCTGTGACAATGAAACCAGCTTAGCCACATCACAACTATAGCTGTAAACATGGTTCATTATCTGTGTGATACTGAAAATATGACCACATCACAACTACAGCTGTAAACGTGGTTCATTATCTGTGTGACACTGAAAATATGACCACATCACAACTATAGCTGTAAACATGGTTCATTATCTGTGTGATACTGAAAATATGACCACATCACAACTATAGCTGTAAACGTGGTTCCTTATCTGTGTGACACTGAAAATATGACCACATCACAACTATAGCTGTAAACATGGTTCATTATCTGTGTGATACTGAAAATATGACCACATCACAACTATAGCTGTTAACATGGTTCATTATCTGTGTGATACTGAAAATATGACCACATCACAACTATAGTTGTAAACATGGTTCATTATCTGTGTGATACTGAAAATATGACCACATCACAACTACAGTTGTAAACATGGTTCATTATCTGTGTGATACTGAAAATATGACCACATCACAACTACAGTTGTAAACATGGTTCATTATCTGTGTGATACTGAAAATATGATCACATCACAACTATAGCTGTAAACATGGTTCATTATCTGTGTGATACTGAAAATATGACCACATCACAACTACAGCTGTAAACGTGGTTCATTATCTGTGTGACACTGAAAATATGACCACATCACAACTATAGCTGTAAACATGGTTCATTATCTGTGTGATACTGAAAATATGACCACATCACAACTATAGCTGTAAACGTGGTTCCTTATCTGTGTGACACTGAAAATATGACCACATCACAACTATAGCTGTAAACATGGTTCATTATCTGTGTGATACTGAAAATATGACCACATCACAACTATAGCTGTTAACATGGTTCATTATCTGTGTGATACTGAAAATATGACCACATCACAACTATAGTTGTAAACATGGTTCATTATCTGTGTGATACTGAAAATATGACCACATCACAACTACAGTTGTAAACATGGTTCATTATCTGTGTGATACTGAAAATATGACCACATCACAACTACAGTTGTAAACATGGTTCATTATCTGTGTGATACTGAAAATATGATCACATCACAACTACAGTTGTAAACATGGTTCATTATCTGTGTGATACTGAAAATATGACCACATCACAACTACAGTTGTAAACATGGTTCATTATCTGTGTGATACTGAAAATATGACCACATCACAACTATAGTTGTAAACATGGTTCATTATCTGTTGATACTGAAAATATGACCACATCACAACTATAGTTGTAAACATGGTTCATTATCTGTTGATACTGAAAATATGACCACATCACAACTATAGCTGTTAACATGGTTCATTATCTGTGTGATACTGAAAATATGACCACATCACAACTATAGCTGTTAACATGGTTCATTATCTGTGTGATACTGAAAATATGACCACATCACAACTATAGCTGTTAACATGGTTCATTATCTGTGTGATACTGAAAATATGACCACATCACAACTATAGTTGTAAACATGGTTCATTATCTGTGTGATACTGAAAATATGACCACATCACAATTATAGCTGTTAACATGGTTCATTATCTGTGTGATACTGAAAATATGACCACATCACAACTATAGCTGTTAACATGGTTCATTATCTGTGTGATACTGAAAATATGACATCACATCACAACTACAGTTGTAAACATGGTTCATTATCTGTGTGATACTGAAAATATGACCACATCACAACTATAGCTGTAAACATGGTTCATTATCTGTGTGATACTGAAAATATGACATCACAACTATAGCTGTAAACATGGTTCATATCTGTGTGATACTGAAAATATGACCACATCACAACTACAGTTGTAAACATGGTTCATTATCTGTGTGATACTGAAAATATGACCACATCACAAATACAGCTGTAAACGTGGTTCATTATCTGTGTGATACTTCTTCTTCTGCGTTCATCCGGATTTTTTTTCCGGATATGACTGCGTTGTGCCTGTTTACAGCAGAGCTGCGTTCTTGCGCCGTTAGGCCGACACATCCGACTTTTGCGGGCATTTGTTGACCGGGTTAACCTTCCCGGATCTGTGTGATACTGAAAATATGACCACATCACAACTATAGATGTAAACATGGTTCATTATCTGTGTGATGTGTTGTTTGTCCATCAAGAATGATGATGACCATTCATTTCATCCAGCGGGGTTGAAAGTATGGAGCCGTGAGTTCTAAGATGGCTGATAAGGCCTATTTTGGCTCAAATGTTCTTTGACAATGTGGACAAAAAATGCTTGACGTTTCTGGAGGAGGATTTTCTGCAGTGGTTTTTCTGTTCTGTCTTTGCTTCACAGCTCTTGCAGTCCTGGTTGCCTCACAAGTGACTGCACCCTTGCGTAAAGATGCACGCCACTAATTTCGGTCTCTGGCTGCAGTCTCCCAGATGTCATGATGAATTCCAAAAGCATTCAGTGAGATTTTCAGAGTGTCTTTAAAGCGTTTCCTCTGGCCGCCTTGGGAGCATTTACCACAACGCAACTCGCCGTAAAAAATTCGTTTAGGGAGCCTGTGATCTGGCATGCGAGTCAAGTGACCAGCCCAGCGAATCTGATTCTTTATTAGTAGAGTGTGGATACTGGGCATGGACGCTCTTTCTAGGACTTCAGTGTCTGGGATCTTGTCTTGCCATTTAATCTTCAGTAACTTCCTAAGGCAGACTGTGTGGAAGTGATTTAATTTCCTAACATGTCGCTGATAAACAGTTCAGGTTTCACAAGCATATAGCAGTGTGGATAATACAACTGCTTTGTAGACTTTCAGCTTTGTTTGCAGGATTATTCCATTTCAGTCCCATACATTCTTGTACAGTCTGCCAAGGGCCGCGCTGGCCTTGGAGATTCTTGCATTCACTTCATCATCAATTGTGGCAGCTTGTGACACAGTGCTGACAAGATAGGTGAATTTGGCCACAACACTTAAGACTATGACCATTCACTTTGATATTCGGCACAGTCTGATTATTCCCTGGAGCTGGCTGGTACATAACTACAGTCTTCTCCAAATTGATATTGAGCCCAAAGTTGGCACAGGCATGTGAGAAAGCTGAAATATTATGTTGCATGTCCGCCAAATCTGTGTGATACTGAAAATATGACATCACATCACAACTATAGTTGTAAACATGGTTCATTATCTGTGTGATACTGAAAATATGATCACATCACAACTATAGCTGTAAATATGGTTCATTACCTGTGTGATACTGAAAATAGCTTGGTTAATTATAAACTGCTTACAATTCAGATCTAATAATTATAAACACATGGTCATGAAATATTTATTTGGAGACATCAAAGAAAATTTAACAAACAAATCATTTCTAACAGTTGACATTTTTGTTCACCACAGGTTCCCTAGAAGCACAAAGTTATCAAAACTGCAGCATAAAGTTATCAGAAACACAAACCTAAGAGTCAACGTATAGTCCCCGGGTGTGGAAGCATCTCGGACTAAGAAGGTTCCATCTGGCTGATCTTTCAGCTTTTCATTGACTTCTTCCCTGGAGATCTCCCCCCAGTACCACTCGGCATCCCGCAGCTGATCTTCAGGTGTCTGTGGTGACATTGCTGCTGCTGCTGCTGCTTTCAACTGCACACTGGGCCCTGTCAATACAGACACAGATGTTTTTAAACGTGTCATATTGTATATCACTGTCTAGACAAGTGCACAATGTATATCAAAGAGCATATTCTGAGTTTATAGTCATTTTGCTTCCACTCTCGTCTCAAACAATCATGGCCTGTTTAATTGTGACAATTACTTACACACGAATGACAGCAAGAAATAAACAGAAGCAAACAATGAGACTTACTAGGAGGAAGCACAGGATTTGGTGAAGGGACTGGAGGCATGACCTCTCCCCAGCTGCCATTTCGTAACAGTTCATCTAGTATAATGATATGAAGTTTTGTGTTTTCCACTATATCTCTGTGGATGACACACACACACAAAAGGCCATTAATCAAATATTAACAGAAAACATGAACAAAAGACAGAAGATTCAAGATGTAAACAACAGAACTATGGACATAGCCCCTGTTGATTTAAGTCATGTTAGACCTCAAACCATTGTCTTAAACACATTTCAGTATAACAAGAAACACTTTGTTTTTCCACTTTGTGCGTGTGTGTGTATGTGCGCGCACACATACAGACTATACTGCATCTGACATATGTCACTACAGAATTACAAATAAATGACACCATCACCATTACATTCATAACTGTAAAATGTGCACAAAAACCTGCTGAATGAAACATGTGTGGTCTGTACTTCAGTATGGATGTGAATGCTGGACCATGAGTATAGAAATAATGAAGCAACTACTGACAGTGAGAATGTCATTTATGAGAAAAATGTTGAGAATTGCACAGACAGTGACAGAAAACAAACACTGAGGCATTGACAGCTGCAGTTATTTCAAGATCACTCAAAATTGTAAGGAAAATACAAATTAAATGTATGGGGTACCAGAATAGGTCCAATAAGCCTCATGTGGAATAATACTAGACAAGACAGGCAGAGGAAGACAGAAACAGATGTGGAAAACTGGACAACAAACAATATAAGCTACATCTCAGCCATCAAAGCTGGACAACAAACAATATAAGCTACATCTCAGCCATCAAAGCTGGACAACAACAAACAATATAAGCTACATCTGGGCCATCAAAGTTGGACAACAACAAACAATATAAGCTACATCTGGGCCATCAAAGTTGGACAACAACAAACAATATAAGCTACATCTCAGCCATCAAAGCTGGACAACAAACAATATAAGCTACATCTCAGCCATCAAAGCTGGACAATAAACAATATAAGCAACATCTGGGCCATCAAAGTTGGACAACAACAAACAATATAAGCTACATCTGGGCCATCAAAGTTGGACAACCCAACAATATAAGCTACATCTGGGCCATCAAAGTTGGACAACAAACAATATAAGCTACATCTGGGCCATCAAAGTTGGACAACAAACAATATAAGCTACATCTGGGCCATCAAAGTTGGACAACCCAACAATATAAGCTACATCTGGGCCATCAAAGTTGGACAACAAACAATATAAGCTACATCTGGGCCATCAAAGCTGGACAACCCAACAATATAAGCTACATCTGGGCCATCAAAGTTGGACAACAAACAATATAAGCTACATCTGGGCCATCAAAGTTGGACAACAACAAACAATATAATCAACATCTGGGCCATCAAAGTTGGACAACCCAACAATATAAGCTACATCTGGGCCATCAAAGTTGGACAACAAACAATATAAGCTACATCTGGGCCATCAAAGTTGGACAACAACAAACAATATAAGCTACATCTGGGCCATCAAAGCTGGACAACCCAACAATATAAGCTACATCTGGGCCATCAAAGTTGGACAACAAACAATATAAGCTACATCTGGGCCATCAAAGTTGGACAACAAACAATATAAGCTACATCTGGGCCATCAAAGTTGGACAACAAACAATATAAGCTACATCTGGGCCATCAAAGTTGGACAACAAACAATATAAGCTACATCTGGGCCATCAAAGTTGGACAACAAACAATATAAGCTACATCTGGGCCATCAAAGTTGGACAACAAACAATATAAGCTACATCTGGGCCATCAAAGTTGGACAACAAACAATATAAGCTACATCTGGGCCATCAAAGTTGGACAACAAACAATATAAGCTACATCTGGGCCATCAAAGTTGGACAACAAACAATATAAGCTACATCTGGGCCATCAAAGCTGGACAACCCAACAATATAAGCTACATCTGGGCCATCAAAGTTGGACAACAAACAATATAAGCTACATCTGGGCCATCAAAGTTGGACAACAAACAATATAAGCTACATCTGGGCCATCAAAGTTGGACAACAAACAATATAAGCTACATCTGGGCCATCAAAGTTGGACAACAAACAATATAAGCTACATCTGGGCCATCAAAGTTGGACAACAACAAACAATATAAGCTACATCTGGGCCATCAAAGCTGGACAACAAACAATATAAGCTACATCTGGGCCATCAAAGTTGGACAACAAACAATATAAGCTACATCTGGGCCATCAAAGTTGGACAACAAACAATATAAGCTACATCTGGGCCATCAAAGTTGGACAACAAACAATATAAGCTACATCTGGGCCATCAAAGCTGTACAACAACAAACAATATAAGCTACATCTGGGCCATCAAAGTTGGACAACAAAAAATATAAGCTACATCTGGGCCATCAAAGCTGGACAACAAACAATATAAGCTACATCTGGGCCATCAAAGTTGGACAACAAACAATATAAGCTACATCTGGGCCATCAAAGTTGGACAGCAAACAATATAAGCTACATCTGGGCCATCAAAGTTGGACAACAAACAATATAAGCTACATCTGGGCCATCAAAGTTGGACAATAAACAATATAAGCAACATCTGGGCCATCAAAGCTGGACAACAACAAACAATATAAGCTACATCTGGGCCATCAAAGCTGTACAACAACAAACAATATAAGCTACATCTGGGCCATCAAAGTTGGACAACAAACAATATAAGCTACATCTGGGCCATCAAAGTTGGACAACAAACAATATAAGCTACATCTGCGCCATCAAAGTTGGACAACAACAAACAATATAAGCTACATATGGGCCATCAAAGCTGGACAACAAACAATATAAGCTACATCTGGGCCATCAAAGTTGGACAACAAACAATATAAGCTACATCTGGGCCATCAAAGTTGGACAACAAACAATATAAGCTACATCTGGGCCATCAAAGTTGGACAACAAACGATATAAGCTACATCTGGGCCATCAAAGCTGGACAACAAACAATATAAGCTACATCTGGGCCATCAAAGTTGGATAACAAACAATATAAGCTACATCTGGGCCATCAAAGTTGGACAACAAACAATATAAGCTACATCTGGGCCATCAAAGTTGGACAACAAACAATATAAGCTACATCTGGGCCATCAAAGTTGGACAACAAACAATATAAGCTACATCTGGGCCATCAAAGTTGGACAACAAACAATATAAGCTACATCTGGGCCATCAAAGTTGGACAATAAACAATATAAGCTACATCTGGGCCATCAAAGTTGGACAACAAACAATATAAGCTACATCTGGGCCACCAAAGCTGGACAACAAACAATATAAGCTACATCTGGGCCATCAAAGTTGGACAACAAACAATATAAGCTACATCTGGGCCATCAAAGTTGGACAACAAACAATATAAGCTTCATCTGGGCCATCAAAGCTGGACAACAAACAATATAAGCTACATCTGGGCCATCAAAGTTGGACAACAAACAATATAAGCTACATCTGGGCCATCAAAGTTGGACAACAACAAACAATATAAGCTACATCTGGGCCATCAAAGCTGGACAACAAACAATATAAGCTACATCTGGGCCATCAAAGTTGGACAACAAACAATATAAGCTACATCTGGGCCATCAAAGTTGGACAACAAACAATATAAGCTACATCTGGGCTATCAAAGTTGGACAACAAACAATATAAGCTACATCTGGGCCATCAAAGTTGGACAACAAACAATATAAGCTACATCTGGGCCATCAAAGCTGGACAACCCAACAATATAAGCTACATCTGGGCCATCAAAGTTGGGACAACAAACAATATAAGCTACATCTGGGCCATCAAAGTTGGACAACAAACAATATAAGCTACATCTGGGCCATCAAAGTTGGACAACAAACAATATAAGCTACATCCGGGCCATCAAAGTTGGACAACAAACAATATAAGCTACATCTGGGCCATCAAAGTTGGACAACAACAAACAATATAAGCTACATCTGGGCCATCAAAGTTGGACAACAAACAATATAAGCTACATCTGGGCCATCAAAGTTGGACAACAAACAATATAAGCTACATCTGGGCCATCAAAGTTGGACAACAAACAATATAAGCTACATCTGGGCCATCAAAGCTGTACAACAACAAACAATATAAGCTACATCTGGGCCATCAAAGTTGGACAACAAACAATATAAGCTACATCTGGGCCATCAAAGTTGGACAACAAACAATATAAGCTACATCTGGGCCATCAAAGCTGGACAACAAACAATATAAGCTACATCTGGGCCATCAAAGCTGTACAACAACAAACAATATAAGCTACATCTGGGCCATCAAAGTTGGACAACAAACAATATAAGCTACATCTGGGCCATCAAAGCTGGACAACAAACAATATAAGCTACATCTGGGCCATCAAACTAGCAGCTGACAGAGTGAGAGAGAGAGAGAGAGAGAGAGAGAGAGAGAGAGAGAGAGAGAGAGAGAGAGAGAGAGAGAGAGAGAGAGAGAGATATGAAGCACTGACATCACACACACAGGAACAGATGACCAACTTCACATAGATGTAGAGGGTCACATTATGAAGCACTGACATCACACACACAGAACAGATGACCAGCTTCACATAGAGGGTCACATTATGAAGCACTGACATCACACACACACAGAACAGATGACCAGCTTCACATAGAGGGTCACATTATGAAGCACTGACATCACACACACAGAACAGATGACCAGCTTCACATAGAGGGTCACATTATGAAGCACTGACATCACACACACACAGAACAGATGACCAGCTTCACATAGAGGGTCACATTATGAAGCACTGACATCACACACTCAGAACAGATGGCCAACTTCACAGATGCCAGACTACTACTTCACATCTTCCGAGACGCCCTTAAGCCCAGAAATCAGAGAGGTGTGTCAGACTAGTACTGGGACTTCTCATCTGCCCGGACGCATGTCTGGAATTAACCAGATCGTGACTCCACACAGTACACCCAGTCTGGCGGGGATCAAGCCCATGTCGTTGTTTCCCGTGTGGGGTTTAGGGACATCACTGTCACCACTCCAACCCATTGCCCGGGGGGGGGGGGGGGATACACGTTAATAAACTGGGAATTTCAGAGTTATCCTCGCGACATCACAAAACATAAACCATTTCACAAACACTAGTCCCAGGCTGCAGCCTCCCGTTTTTCAGTTGAGCTCCGATTCCCCTATGACGTAGTCAATATAATAAACTCGCCAGTAAAGAAACTGTACCGCCAAAGTCGAGTTTCACACTAAAATACAGCCTGGTTGCTATCCGTGGCATCTCTCTCCCTTCTCTCCCCCCTCGCCAGCTACATACAACCCGGTCTCAGCTTCAAGCACACGTGCTCTAATTCAGCGTACGGTTACGATTTCCCCAGTCAGGATCCCAGCAGTTTAACCCGGTAAAGGTTGCACAGATGGGTGGATGGGTGGGTGGTAAATGGGAAGGGCCGACATTAGATCAGTGTGACATGAGAAACTCGGTTACTGGGTCAATGGTTAACGAATGAACTGACGAAAGGGGGGGGGGGGGGGAGTATAAATGTGGCGCCACGAACATGACCGTGGATGTTACCCGTTACATCACATCAGTAGATAACACTATAGGTTTGTGTTACACCAACAGACAGTTGGTCAGAATTAAGTCAGCGGCATAGAAGAATAGGAATACAAATAGCAGGGGTGAGGAAATGAGTCGAGGCTGAGGTTACGTGAGTGAAGAGAAAGAAAGAGGGGGAGACGTAAGACTGTATGCCAACTGGCACAATGCACTTAAAATAGCTAGGCGATGAGCTAGCAAGAAGAATGATTGCCCAGAAGACAGGCTGTACGCGACCATACAATTTGCTTGACGTCCATTGGCGTCTCGGTTTCGCGGAAAACAAAAGTACTGCAGGTAAGACCGGATCTCCTATCCCAGTGGTTCTCAACCTTTTTTTGCCCATGCCCCCTTTACCATATGTTCAAAACGTCATTCTCCCCCCCCCCCCCCCACCTTTTCGAATTTCTTCCCTATAAATCCCCACTCCACCCTTACACAGTATACATACAAATGGAAGCTAAATTTAATAAGACATACTAGAACAAGTCTGGACATCTACATAAAACGTGATTTGCAGGTCTACTTACGTTGTAACACGAACGAACGAACTTTATTTTCAAAGGGTTAAGAATTGGGCACGCAGGCCCGTCTAACATTCTGCCTTTCTATCACTCTCTTTCATACATTATTTCATTCACACACCATTCAAGGTTAACTGAGAACAGCAATAATATAAAAGATATATTAAGGCGAGAAGTACAGAATCGTAAAATTTAGAGGGAAAAACAATATCAAGTAACTGGTTCCTGTATTAATGCGATCTTGAAATAATCTTAACCCCCCCCCCCCCCCCCCCCCGGGGGGGGGGAAATTCCCCACCGGTTGAGAACCACTGTCCCATCTTATGTGTCCCTGTGATTGCGTCTGCTGTCGCGCCTAGCAACAAGGACGTAACCACAAACCGCAGAGAAAACACACATGTAACACAACAGTGAACTAGGTCATCGGCGTACCAGGCCGGCTTCCCGTCATACATCCCAGCTATAGTAGGTACTCCTTCAGTGAACATTTGACCTATCAGTGAACAGTCGACTATGTTCAAGATGTCGACAATGAGCTTGTATGAACACATCTTCATTCTTCACACAATAATAGTGATACAACAACAACTACAACAACAACAGTGGTTACAACTATTTCTGTATGTGATACGGTATCAGATACCCACGAATACACTGCTGGTGGTAACTGTCCTTGTACAACAGTTATACAAGTCTGCCCCACGCTCCGAAGGTTGTGTAGCTTCCATGACTTTATGTTGGCATATTGTTTAGCTTCCATGACTGCGGGCTACATCTTTCGGTTCACGAATGTATTTTTCTCGGAGACTCCTGGGGGTCGTCGCTGGAGCTACAGAGTTCGTGTTATGTGTGACACTTTTCGGCAGGCCTCCTTACGGAGAGAGACCGAGCCGTGTGATATAAAACCCGGTGCAATTTAGTCGATTCTCTCGACTATTAAGACTTTTGTTTTTAAAGTACAACAGTTATCGCCCGTGAGCAGATATCTTGTGACGGGGGACTGAGCATGCCTGGCAATACCCGATGTGCAGGGATGCAATCGTGACACAGCATAGCCAGGCAAACCGCTCGCATGCCGGCTACGTGGTCATGGGTTCGAATCCGCATAGCTAGCTTTAAAACTGGACCCCAGCTCCCAGGCTGGTTTAGTCTGACACGGGTACAAGATATTGTACCGGGAAGTGAAGTGGCCGGCGTCATCATGCCTGCCTCATGCAGCCAACGCCGATTGGTAAATATGCACTGGGTCTAGCACCATATGCCAGATACACGGAACATTTGCTGAACGACCAAAACACCAGTGGTGCCAGTCGGTCTCCCTAGTGCTACAGTCACCAGTCGGTCTCCCTAGTGCTACAGTCACCAGTCAGTCTCCCTGGTGCTACAGTCACAAGTTGGTCTCCCTGGTGCTGCAGTCACCAGTTGGTATCCCTAGTGCTACAGTAACCTGTCAGTCTCCCTGGTGCTACAGTCACAAGTTGGTCTCCCTGGTGCTGCAGTCACCAGTCAGTCTCTCTAGTGCTACAGTCACCAGTCAGTCTCCCTAATGATACAGTCACCAGTTGGTCTCCCTAGTGCTACAGTCACCAGTCAGTCTCCCTAATGATAGTCACCAGTTGGTCTCCCTAGAGCTAGTCACCAGTTTGTATTACCATAAACCAGAATGACAGAATGTTCACCAAGAAGAACAAACGTCACTACTGTTGAAGCAGACAAGATATACCCAAAAATGAGTCTGTTGTGTAACAGGAATGGCAACTCATCACACAATTACTTAGAGACAAACAGATTTGGTTTTTATCACATTATGAGAAGACAATAACTGGAATATCAAGTAACACCTGGGGAATATGGATAAAGAAAGACAGCGAGAGAACATTTTTAACAACCTTTCATTATGGCATGAAAATAACAACACACAAATACATTCATACACAATACTCACACACTCATTCATTCACACTTATACAAACATTTACCAGATACACATGCAATGTCATGCACACACAGAATATACACTGACCCTTGCAGGTAGAGAAGAGACAGACACACACTTCTTATAATCCATGGAGTGTGACGTGGCCAACATGTTTACATAGAGATCAACTTGAGTCTCTCCACATCCTTTTATTGCCTCTACATACCAACTTGTGGACTATCTACGGACCAATATGTTGACCATCACATTCTATCATTCATAGTTAGATCTGCTGTCTTCCACTAATAACTGACCCGGGCAGACTGGGGTTTCACATGGTTGCATAACGGACCTTGTCTTCACTGCCATGTGCCCAAGGCACAAGTCACCTGCAGCCTCCTGGAGGAGCTATCATCATCCCACACATGACAACATAACAGCACACCTCATGAGACAATGCTCATCTCTCTGACAATAACACACCACTTGAGACAATGCTCATCTCTCTGACAATAACACACCATGACAACAACATAACAGCACAACACGTGAGACAATGCTCATCTCTCTGACAATAACACACCACGTGAGACAATGCTCATCTCTCTGACAATAACACACCATGACAACAACATAACAGCACACCACGTGAAACAATGCTCATCTCTCTGACAATAACACATCACATGAGACAATGCTCATCTCTCTGACAATAACACACCATGACAACAACATAACAGCACACCACGTGAGACAATGCTCATCTCTCTGACAATAACACACCACGTGAGACAATGCTCATCTCTCTGACAATCACACCACATGAGACAATGCTCATTTCTCTGACAATAACACACCATGACAACAACATAACAGCACACCTCATGAGACAATGCTCATCTCTCTGACAATCACACCACGTGAGACAATGCTCATCTCTCTAACAATAACACACCACATGAGACAATGCTCATCTCTCTGACAATAACTCACCATGACAACAACATAACAGCACACCATGTGAGACAATGCTCATCTCTCTGACAATAACACACCACATGAGACAATGCTCATCTCTCTGACAATAACATACCATGACAACAACATAACAGCACACCACATGAGACAATGCTCATCTCTCTGACAATAACACACCACATAAGACAATGCTCATCTCTCTGACAATAACACACCACATGAGACAATGCTCATCTCTCTAACAATACCACACCATGACAACAACATAACAGCACACCACATGAGACAATGCTCATCTCTCTGACAATAACACACCACGTGAAACAATGCTCATCTCTCTGACAATAACACACCATGACAACAACATAACAGCACACCACGTGAAACAATGCTCATCTCTCTGACAATAACACACCACGTGAGACAATGCTCATCTCTCTGAAAATAACACACCACATGAGACAATGCTCATCTCTCTGACAATAACACACCATGACAACAACATAACAGCACACCTCATGAGACAATGCTCATCTCTCTGACAATAACACACCATGTGAGACAATGCTCATCTCTCTGACAATAACACACCACATGAGACAATGCTCATCTCTCTGACAATAACACACCATGACAACAACATAACAGCACACCACGTGAGACAATGCTCATCTCTCTGACAATAACACACCACTTGAGACAATGCTCATCTCTCTGACAATAACACACCATGACAACAACATAACAGCACAACACGTGAGACAATGCTCATCTCTCTGACAATAACACACCACGTGAGACAATGCTCATCTCTCTGACAATAACACACCATGACAACAACATAACAGCACACCACGTGAAACAATGCTCATCTCTCTGACAATAACACATCACATGAGACAATGCTCATCTCTCTGACAATAACACACCACATGAGACAATGCTCATCTCTCTAACAATACCACACCATGACAACAACATAACAGCACACCACATGAGACAATGCTCATCTCTCTGACAATAACACACCACGTGAAACAATGCTCATCTCTCTGACAATAACACACCATGACAACAACATAACAGCACACCACGTGAGACAATGCTCATCTCTCTGACAATAACACACCACGTGAGACAATGCTCATCTCTCTGACAATCACACCACATGAGACAATGCTCATTTCTCTGACAATAACACACCATGACAACAACATAACAGCACACCTCATGAGACAATGCTCATCTCTCTGACAATCACACCACGTGAGACAATGCTCATCTCTCTGACAATAACACACCACATGAGACAATGCTCATCTCTCTGACAATAACTCACCATGACAACAACATAACAGCACATCATGTGAGACAATGCTCATCTCTCTGACAATAACACACCACATGAGACAATGCTCATCTCTCTGACAATAACATACCATGACAACAACATAACAGCACACCACATGAGACAATGCTCATCTCTCTGACAATAACACACCACATAAGACAATGCTCATCTCTCTGACAATAACACACCACATGAGACAATGCTCATCTCTCTAACAATACCACACCATGACAACAACATAACAGCACACCACATGAGACAATGCTCATCTCTCTGACAATAACACACCACGTGAAACAATGCTCATCTCTCTGACAATAACACACCATGACAACAACATAACAGCACACCACGTGAAACAATGCTCATCTCTCTGACAATAACACACCACGTGAGACAATGCTCATCTCTCTGACAATAACACACCACATGAGACAATGCTCATCTCTCTGACAATAACACACCATGACAACAACATAACAGCACACCTCATGAGACAATGCTCATCTCTCTGACAATAACACACCATGACAACAACATAACAGCACACCACGTGAAACAATGCTCATCTCTCTGACAATAACACACCACGTGAGACAATGCTCATCTCTCTGACAATAACACAACATGTGAGACCATGCTCATCTCTCTGACAATAACACACCATGACAACAACATAACAGCACACCATGTGAGACAATGCTCATCTCTCTGACAATAACACACCTCGTGAGACAATGCTCATCAGACAGTAACACACACCTGAATATTGTAGACAGATATTGTCAGAGATGTACTTACATGATTCTCTCCCACGGAGGCCTCAGCAGTATATGACAGAACACGTGTATAATCTTTTCTACTCCATCGACCAGGTCAGATTCACACTGCCAACTCCACAATCTGGCAAAGTGAGCAAAGATGTATCTGAGTGTAGATTTGTGAGCTGCAGGCAGGTCATCTACCAGATCAACAATAGACTTCTGGGAAGTAGCTCCTGAATGTTCAGCAAGTTCTCCTGTGAAAAGTTATGAGAAACAACTGATATCAGATCAACTGTGAGAAGTCAAGAGAAACAACTGACGACAGATCTATTGTGAGAAGTCATGCAAAACAACTGACGACAGATCTGAGAAAAGTCATGAGAAACAACTGATGACAAATCTCCTGTTTCTGTGATGTCTTGTAGATAGTGTACTACACACATCATCAATAAACTGTACAGAAATCTAAGATCTCAAAATACGTTCATATTTATGTTTAATGTGTACACAAATATTTTGCTCACAACTATTTAAAACAATAAAGTGTGTAATTAGTTTTCAGAATAGCACGTTCATATCTGAACAATATGGAAAGAATTATCCACCATTCCCTCACCGTCTGTCATCATCTATTTGTCTGTGCAGATACCCTACGGTCTTCTTGTGGATTACCTCAAGTAACAACATATAACACAGGCAGTGAGTTGGCATGAGTACCACATGTGATGATCATAAGCCCTGTCATGCACCTGAACACACAAAACAACTCTCGGTGAATGAAGCGATGAGACTGCTACATATAGCAACAACTTGAACACACAAACAACTCTTGCTGAATGAAGCGATGAGACTGCTATATATAGCAACAACTTGAACACACAAGACAACTCTCGCTGAATGAAGCGATGAGACTGCTACATATAGCAACAACTTGAACACACAAGACAACTCTCGCTAAATGAAGCGATGAGACTGCTACATATAGCAACAACTTGAACACACAAAACAACTCTCGCTGAATGAAGCGATGAGACTGCTACATATAGCAACAACTTGAACACACAAAACAACTCTCGCTGAATGAAGCGATGAGACTGCTATACACAGTAGCACTTACTGGCTGATTCAATGAATGTGCTGTACATCTCTACAGGAATCACTGGGTTGGGCAGCTCCCGGAGGTACTTCTTCAGTGCTCCAGAAATAGAATGGACATTGTGATTGGACAGATTCACTTGATCTTGCTGACCTGCAGTCAAACATGTCTTCCATTATTAGATGATTATGAATTGTTTTTTAAATTAATAAATATTGTTTCCCATATTAACAACATTATGCTAAAAAAAATCATCTTCAGTTGAAAAACACTCATATCTGGAAGTTATGACAGCCACACACTTCCCTCACTGTAACAAATAAAACCAACTCGCAGGTCTACATGGGTAAGAATGCATGTTCTTAAACATCCGGTGTGCCGAGGTAAGTAGTTCAACCCCTACACCGGACTAAATTATTTACTTCTCCTCCTTGACTTGGGGACGTAAATTACAAGTACCTCTGAAGTCGGAGTGGGTTTGCCTGATGGCGAGGGACGCTGTTAATAAAGAAAGCTAAACCACATGCAAAATTCAGTCCATCACTACTATAAATAGTGTGTATGGACTACGCTTGACTTCAAAGCGAGCGAGCGCAAAAAAAAAAAAAAAACCGACTCTACAGATAAGTTTTGTTGTAATTGAGAAACATGCCCCACATTATGTGAAGAACTGGAGCCGTGTCTACAACAAGAACACACATACACAATACATGTGTGTAGAAACTCTAAAATAAAGCAGTATACTGAATGAAAACATATGAGAACTGCCATTATATTATCAATGGATATTGAAGTCATAGTTAGTTAGTCGACAGATCATCCTCATTGCACATCAAACCATTCAGTCCATAAGTGCTCGGATCCCCTCCTCAGCATATCCCGCAGCGTGTAGAGGGATAGTGAAGTCATAACCCAAAATAGTGGAATACCAGGGAAAACCACCACTAATTTCCCAAGAACCAGTTTATGGCAGCCACAAAGCTAGAGCTATGTTGGAATGACAGGTTCAAGAAACCCCTTGGAATGACATGTTCAAGAAACGTCACATTAGTCTTCAGACTGAATTGCCAGACATGCCCAACTAAAATGCAGTCATTCAACCATGAGTTATAAAACAACAGCAATCATGATACCACATCGGGATCTAGATACCAGTAAAAAGACTCACCCATGTTAAAGGCTGATCTAATCTCATTGATTTCCTCAGTTCTTGCAGAGATGCGGTATACACTTAATGCTTCTGACTCTGTGGAAGACATTCACCACTTAAAGAATTAGTGGAATATAAACAGGCAATGTGTATAAATGGCTTCAGGTTAATTCTCTAGATGACTTCATGTTTAATAACGAACCAAATAAAATAATCATAAATTAGGTAGACTAAAGAACTGGAGCAGTATACACACTAACAATATTGTAACACAGAAAGGAAAAGACAGAGATGTATGTGCTGGGGGAAATGTGTCTGAAACATAACAGGGATCACATTACTTACTATGTTGTTTGCACCACTTCTCAATTTCTTCCACACATTTAACTAGCACCCATGGCGCTTCCATACACGACTTCTCCAATTCATCTGTCAACTCGTTTCCAAACACAGCATCTGAAATAGTAACAAGATTTCTGGTTATCCAACCAACAATACATATTTAAAACTGGAAGTCACAGAACACTAGGTCAGTTATTTAACTACTGCAATTCATCAATGATCTTAATTATGTTTCATTTAGGGGAAAAACAAAGATAATTGCTACTCACTTGTCACAAAACTCTGTCGACGGACTCTCTCTAGCTGAGGGACATTGCACTCGGTGGGACGCTGGGCGTGGCAGTAACGGTGACAGCACATGCCACATTCTGTCAACAGACAGTAAATTTACTTTACAAAAAAGTCACATTTGTATAGGTGTTAATATCAACACTGAATATGATACTGATATATTAATACATAACAAGGATGGTCATTAGTCATACACCGATTATCAACATGTACCATGCTGACAAGTGTGGGCGGTCCTGGTTCTCCATCTCCCACGATCACCAGTCTCCAGATATTAATCTCTTTTCTTCTTTCCCATCAACTTTGCCAGATGTCACTAAATTTACTGGTTTATTTCTCCTCGTAACAGGCCCATACAAATCACTTCTAATTCATCTGATCCATTTACGGTTTTCATTTCTTTCTTGTAGAATTTTCTCATTCATGTTTCTGTCTATCCAGGGCATTCGACATATACTACATGGCAATTATTTACAATATATTTATTTAAAAAAAAAACCAAAAAAAACCCCACCACACACACAGAGGGAGGGAGGGAGGAAGAGAGAGAGAGAGAGAGAGAGAGAGAGAGAGAGAGAGAGAGAGAGAGAGAGAGAGAGTGAAAACAGCCCTGACGCACTAAACCACTCACCACGACACTGCAAGCCCTGACGCACTAAACCACTCACCACGACACTGCAAGCCCTGACGCACTAAACCACTCACCACGACACTGCAAGCCCTGACGCACTAAACCACTCACCACGACACTGCAAGCCCTGACGCACTAAACCACTCACCACAACACTGCAAGCCCTGATGCATTAAACCACTCACCACGACACTGCAAGCCCTGATGCACTAAACCACTCACCACGACACTGCAAGCCCTGACGCACTAAACCACTCACCATGACACTGCAAGCCCTGACGCACTAAACCACTCACCACGACACTGCAAGCCCTGACGCACTAAACCACTCACCACGACACTGCAAGCCCTGACGCACTAAACCAAACAGGAATTTGTCACAAACATGACATCTCTGCATGGAGGAGAAGTTGTACTCTGCAAATCTGTGTTCAGAATCACCAGCTGCAGCTGCAAGAAACATTGCAAGCAATTATATTACAAATTACTTACATGTTTTCCAAATGAACACTGCACTCTTACTGAATTTAAAATGCATGCAGAAGAATAAACAATAATCACATGATTACAGATTTTCTCTCTGTAATAACATCCCCAAGGATTCATCACACTAAGGGACCACAAGATTCTACACACTCTATGTTCAAATTCTTCAACATGTCCACCATAGGATGAGGCAGACAGTCAATCAATCAATCATGTGCCATGCCGGAAAGCGTGGGCAATCATGACTCGCCATTTCACTCGATCACAAGAGTCGTGGATCAGCTCAGTGTTCCAATCTTGACCATGCCATGTGGCCAAGCCATCCAGGTATTTACTTCTCGGTCTTCCCCTTGGTCTGTTCCCTTCGATCTTGCCAGTTGTCGCCAAGTTCTCCAATTCATTTATTCTCATAACATGTCCAAAAAATTTTGACTGTCTACGTCTAATTTCTCAATTTAATTTACGATTTTCATTTTTCTCCTGTAGTACTTGGTCATTGGTTTTTCTGTCTGTCCATAGTATTCTTTGCATTCTCCTCAGAAACCACATTTCTGCAGCCATCAGATGTTTTTCAGCTTGACTGCTCATTGTCCAAGTTTCCTATCCATACAAAAAAGGCAGACACACTTGCAATAACTATCTTAAAATGTAGCTGGAGTCAGACAAACTTGCAACCACTATCTTAAAGTGCAGCTGGAATCAGACAAACTTGCAACTACTATTTTAAAGTGCAGCTGGAATCAGACAAACTTGCAACCACTATCTTAAAGTGCAGCTGGAATCAGACAAACTTGCAACCACTATCTTAAAATGCAGCTGGAACCAGACAAACTTGCAACCACTATCTTAAAATGCAGCTGGAATCAGACAAACTTGCAACCACTATCTTAAAATGCAGCTGGGATCAGACAAACTTGCAACCACTATTTTAAAATGCAGCTGGGTTCAGACAAACTTGCAACCACTATCTTAAAATGCAGCTGGAAAAATAAATGGCTAAAATAACAGCCACCACACTCCAGTGCAAATAGAAATGATAACACCCTAAGCACACACACAAACAGAAATGATAACACCCTAAGTACATACACAAACAGAAATGATAACATCCTAAGCACACGCTCAAACAGAAATGATAACACCCTAAGCACACACACACAAACAAAAAACACCGTAAGCACACACAAAAACAAATGATAAAGCCCAAAGCACACGCACAAACAGAAATGATAACACACTTAGCACATATACAAACAGAAATGATAACACCCTAAGCACGCGCGCGCACACACAACAAATGATAACACCCAAAGCACATGCACAAACAGAAATGATAACATCCTAAGCACACACACAAACAGAATGATATGCATGTCATCCATTATCCAGGTAACATCAAGTCATTGTCCAATTGCACAGAACACAGCACACTACAGGTTCAGGTAGCACACTACAGGTTCAGGTAGCACACTACAGGTTCAGGTAGCACACTACAGGTTCAGGTAGCACACTACAGGTTCAGGTAGCACACTACAGGTTCAGGTAGCACACTACAGGTTCAGGTAGCACACTACAGGTTCAGGTAGCACAAACACAAGGCTCCAACACCAGATCTCTGCACTGGCAGCACCAGCCCATGATAGCTGAACGCCCGCTGTCATTCTGTCCAACATACAGTCATGGAAGCTACACAATATGTCAACATAGTCATGGAAGCTACACAACATGC
Source organism: Cepaea hortensis (assembly GCA_963921405.1). Lineage (NCBI taxonomy): Eukaryota > Metazoa > Mollusca > Gastropoda > Stylommatophora > Helicidae > Cepaea > Cepaea hortensis. Next base: position 212,048,892 of record OY992877.1, on the reverse strand, counting down.
CAACATACAGTCATGGAAGCTACACAATATGCCAACATACAGTCATGGAAGCTACACAATATGCCAACATACAGTCATGGAGGCTACACAATATGTCAACATACAGTCATGGAAGCTACACAATATGTCAACATACAGTCATGGAAGCTACACAATATGTCAACATACAGTCATGGAAGCTACACAATATGTCAACATACAGTCATGGAAGCTACACAATATGTCAACATACAGTCATGGAAGCTACACAATATGTCAACATACAGTCATGGAAGCTACACAATATGTCAACATACAGTCATGGAAGCTACACAATATGTCAACATACAGTCATGGAAGCTACACAATATGCCAACATACAGTTATGGAAGCTACACAATATGTCAACATACAGTCATGGAAGCTATACAATATGCCAACATACAGTCATGGAAGCTACACAATATGTCAACATACAGTCATGGAAGCTACACAATATGCCAACATACAGTCATGGAAGCTACACAATATGTCAACATACAGTCATGGAAGCTACACAATATGCCAACATACAGTCATGGAAGCTACACAATATGTCAACATACAGTCATGGAAGCTACACAATATGCCAACATACAGTCATGGAAGCTACACAATATGCCAACATACAGTTTCCCCGTATGAAAGCCTACTGAAATGCCAGCAACCATTAACTGACCACCACCTCATGTTCTGAGGGCGAATGAAAAAGGGGAAGGGGGGGGGGGAAGAAAGAAGACACATGCAGCTGTAGTAAACAGGTGACTAGATCCTGACACTTCCACACATTTTATTAAAACAATACTTATTTAAAACACCTGTAAGCCCATGGTAAAGAAAGCATACAGAATTTGTGGGGAAACAGGATCACACAGAGAGACAAGAATAAAAAATAAACATGAGCACAATCTGCTTGTATCTCACAGCCTACTGTATGAACACACTTATGACTCAGTTAGATTATATTATTACAGATCGTACCCCCCGGGCTATATACATATTACTACCACAGATTACATGACAGCAAGATGGCTGTTTGCAACATCCTGTTTTGTCAGTGAAATCAGTAAAATAAAACAGAACCAACACGGGCATTTCCCCAACACATCTTGTTAATGCTGGTAGCTTGCTCGTCCAACACATCTTGTTAATGCTGGTAGCTTGCTCGTCCAACACATCTGGTTAATGCTGGTAGCTTGCTCGTCCAACACATCTTGTTAATGCTGGTAGCTTGCTCGTCCAACACATCTTGTTAATGCTGGTAGCTTGCTCGTCCAACACATCTGGTTAATGCTGGTAGCTTGCTCGTCCAACACATCTGGTTAATGCTGGTAGCTTGCTCGTCCAACACATCTTGTTAATCCTGGTAGCTTGCTCGTCCAACACATCTGGTTAATGCTGGTAGCTTGCTCGTCCAACACATCTTGTTAATCCTGGTAGCTTGCTCGTCCAACACATCTTGTTAATGCTGGTAGCTTGCTCGTCCAACACATCTGGTTAATGCTGGTAGCTTGCTCGTCCAACACATCTGGTTAATGCTGGTAGCTTGCTCGTCCAACACATCTGGTTAATGCTGGTAGCTTGCTCGTCCAACACATCTGGTTAATGCTGGTAGCTTGCTCGTCCAACACATCTGGTTAATGCTGGTAGCTTGCTCATCCAACACATCTTGTTAATGCTGGTAGCTTGCTCGTCCAACACATCTTGTTAATGCTGGTAGCTTGCTCGTCCAACACATCTTGTTAATGCTGGTAGCTTGCTCGTCCAACACATCTTGTTAATGCTGGTAGCTTGCTCGTCCAACACATCTGGTTAATGCTGGTAGCTTGCTCGTCCAACACATCTGGTTAATGATGGTAGCTTGCTCGTCCAACACATCTGGTTAATGCTGGTAGCTTGCTCGTCCAACACATCTTGTTAATGCTGGTAGCTTGCTCGTCCAACCCAATTAGATGTGACATGTTATGTTGTCTTGAAACACTAGATGTACAAACAAGTTACTTGCATATCCTTCACAGGACGCTGCAGTCAACCCCAGTATTTTTGGCTGTTTGTGATTTCTTGACAAGTTTACGTTCAGTAATTTGCCACTGCTTTCTGAAAGACCGGAACTCATATCAATATATGAAAACCAGCGCAAGGCGGTCTATTTCCAAATTACCCGCATCTGTTTCGAAAGCGGTATGCGGGAATGCGAATTGCCTCCGAGACCCCTTGGATGTTCAAAGGATGTGCGTACAATCATGTGATTACCACTCTATAATTAGCCCTGCCATTGTCTTCAATATCATAGCCAGGACAAAAGTGTACATCTCACATTAAATGAGGCCCTAAATAACTGCAAGCATATGTGAATTAGAGAGCCGCGTAAGCGCAGTAGCTAGCAGGCTGGCCTTCCATCCCAGTGATCATGTGTTCAAATCCTCAGCCAGACGGGGATTTCTGTTTAAATGAACCTTGGCTCCCAAGTGACCTCAGCCTACCACGGGCAACAGGACATGTTCTAGGAAGTGTCCTCAGCCTACCAAGGGTAGCAGGACATGTTCTAGGAAGTGATCTCAGCCTACTACAGGTAGCAGGACATGTTCTAGGAAGTGATCTCAGCCTACCAAGGGTAGCAGGACATGTTCTAGGAAGTGATCTCAGCCTACCACAGGTAGCCGGACATGTTCTAGGAAGTGACCTCAGCCTATCACGGGTAGCAGGACATGTTCTAGGAAGTGTCCTCAGCCTACCACAGGTAGCAGGACATGTTCTAGGAAGTGACCTCAGCCTACCACGGGTAGCAGGACATGTTCTAGGAAGTGACCTCAGCCTACTACGGGTAGCAGGACATGTTCTAGGAAGTGACCTCAGCCTACTACAGGTAGCAGGACATGTTCTAGGAAGTGACCTCAGCCTACCAAGGGTAGCAGGACATGTTCTAGGAAGTGATCTCAGCCTACTGCAGGTAGCAGGACATGTTCTAGGAAGTGATCTCAGCCTACTACAGGTAGCAGGACATGTTCTAGGAAGTGATCTCAGCCTACTACATGTAGCAGGACATGTTCTAGGAAGTGATCTCAGCCTACTACAGGTAGCAGGACATGTTCTAGGAAGTGACCTCAGCCTACTACAGGTAGCAGGACATGTTCTAGGAAGTGATCTCAGCCTACTGCAGGTAGCAGGACATGTTCTAGGAAGTGATCTCAGCCTACTACAGGTAGCAGGACATGTTCTAGGAAGTGACCTCAGCCTACTACAGGTAGCGGGACATGTTCTAGGAAGTGACCTCAGCCTACTACAGGTAGCAGGACATGTTCTAGGAAGTGATCTCAGCCTACTACAGGTAGCAGGACATGTTCTAGGAAGTGATCTCAGCCTACCACAGGTAGCCGGACATGTTCTAGGAAGTGACCTCAGCCTACTACGGGTAGCAGGACATGTTCTAGGAAGTGACCTCAGCCTACTACAGGTAGCAGGACATGTTCTAGGAAGTGATCTCAGCCTACTACAGGTAGCAGGACATGTTCTAGGAAGTGATCTCAGCCTACCACAGGTAGCCGGACATGTTCTAGGAAGTGACCTCAGCCTATCACGGGTAGCAGGACATGTTCTAGGAAGTGTCCTCAGCCTACCACAGGTAGCAGGACATGTTCTAGGAAGTGACCTCAGCCTACCACGGGTAGCAGGACATGTTCTAGGAAATGACCTCAGCCTACCACGGGTAGCAGGACATGTTCTAGGAAGTACAGGCATGGTACTGACACCTCACCCATCCACTGAACCTAACCCACCCAATGACATCCATTCCAGAGTTAAACACAGAGGTAGTCCCCCGGCGTGTGGAGTATTAGGCCTTTATTGTCTAGGCCAAGGCTAGGGACGTTTTTATTAGGCCTTCCAGTCTAGGCCACGGCCAATGAAGTGATAGATCTTCACAGTCTAGACCACGGCCAATGAAGTGATATAATTCACAGTCTAGACCACGGCTAATGAAGTGATATAATTCAGTCTAGACCACGGCTAATGAAGTGATATAATTCACAGTCTAGACCACGGCTAATGAAGTGATATAATTCACAGTCTAGACCACGGCTAATGAAGTGATATAATTCACAGTCTAGACCACGGCTAATGAAGTGATATAATTCACAGTCTAGACCACGGCTAATGAAGTGATAGGTCTTCACAGTCTAGACCACGGCTAATGAAGTGATATAATTCACAGTCTAGACCACGGCTAATGAAGTGATAGATCTTCACAGTCTAGACCACGGCCAATGAAGTGATATAATTCACAGTCTAGACCACGGCTAATGAAGTGATAGATCTTCACAGTCTAGACCACGGCCAATGAAGTGATATAATTCACAGTCTAGACCACGGCTAATGAAGTGATAGATCTTCACAGTCTATACTACAGCCAATGAAGTGATATAATTCACAGTCTAGACCACGGCTAATGAAGTGATAGATCTTCACAGTCTATACTACAGCCAATGAAGTGATATAATTCACAGTCTAGACCACGGCTAATGAAGTGACAGATTTTCACAGTCTATACTACAGCCAATGAAGTGATATAATTCACAGTCTAGACCACGGCCAATGAAGTGATAGATCTTCACAGTCTAGACCACGGCCAATGAAGTGATATAATTCACAGTCTAGACCACGGCTAATGAAGTGATACATCTTCACAGTCTATACTACAGCCAATGAAGTGATATAATTCACAGTCTAGACCACGGCTAATGAAGTGATAGATCTTCACAGTCTATACTACAGCCAATGAAGTGATATAATTCACAGTCTAGACCACGGCTAATGAAGTGACAGATCTTCACAGTCTAGACCACGGCCAATGAAGTGATATAATTCACAGTCTAGACCACGGCCAATGAAGTGATAGATCTTCACAGTCTAGACCACGGCCAATGAAGTGATATAATTCACAGTCTAGACCACGGCTAATGAAGTGATACATCTTCACAGTCTATACTACAGCCAATGAAGTGATATAATTCACAGTCTAGACCACGGCTAATGAAGTGATAGATCTTCACAGTCTATACTACAGCCAATGAAGTGATATAATTCACAGTCTAGACCACGGCTAATGAAGTGATAGATCTTCACAGTCTAGACCACGGCCAATGAAGTGATATAATTCACAGTCTAGACCACGGCTAATGAAGTGATAGATCTTCACAGTCTAGACCACGGCCAATGAAGTGATATAATTCACAGTCTAGACCACGGCTAATGAAGTGATAGATCTTCACAGTCTATACTACAGCCAATGAAGTGATATAATTTACAGTCTAGACCACGGCTAATGAAGTGATAGATCTTCACAGTCTATACTACAGCCAATGAAGTGATATAATTCACAGTCTAGACCACGGCCAATGAAGTGATAGATCTTCACAGTCTAGACCACGGCCAATGAAGTGATAGATCTTCACAGTCTAGACCACGGCTAATGAAGTGATAGATCTTCACAGTCTAGACCACGGCTAATGAAGTGATAGGTCTTCACAGTCTAGACCACGGCTAATGAAGTGATAGGTCTTCATTGTCTAGGCCATGGCCAATGAAGTGATAGATCTTCAGTCTAGACCATGGCCAATGAAGTGATAGATCTTCAGTCTAGACCACGGGTATTGAAGTGACAGATTTTCACAGTCTAGGCCATGGCCAATGAAGTGATAGATCTTCAGTCTATACTACGGCCAATGAAGTGATATAATTCACAGTCTAGACCACGGCTAATGAAGTGATAGATCTTCAGTCTATACTACAGCCAATGAAGTGATATAATTCACAGTCTAGACCACGGCCAATGAAGTGATATAATTCACAGTCTAGACCACGGCCAATGAAGTGATATAATTCACAGTCTAGACTACGGTTAATGAAGTGATAGATCTTCACATATTCTACGACATGGATGTGGGTGACATAAAATCAAACATGAGAATGTGACATCTGGACTCATTCTAGGTCTATCAACTCAACATCTATGTACTCGGGATTGTATGAACTTCTGCCTCAGCCAGCTGTTACAACAACACACTCTTGCATGGTTATTACTGCAACTTCTTTGCCCTATACCCATCACTTTAACGATCTCTAGAGGACCCAACAGGCTGGAATACCATCTGTTCATAAAATGACCACTAAACATTTCCTGCAATATCTAATTTATGAGAAACAGAAGACATGCTTGATCACATCAGCTGTATCTGAAGACAAGACTATGCCCATGTCAATGACCCCAAGATACTTATTGTTTAAATGTATTTCTTCAGTTAACATCTGAAGTTGTGTGCACCCCCCCCCCCCCCCCCCACCCCCCAACCACTTTCCCAAATTTGAGAGCAGGCGATTATACCTACAGTTTCACTAAAATACAGCCAATACCACAAGACAGCTTAACGCCCCAGGGCAGAAGAAAGGCTGGGAAATTAAAAGGATGTAGACCTGACAAGACAAATATGTCACAACAAACAGCCAATACTTACCCTCCATTTGTATACACTGTCCTGTCAGGGGTAAAGATGAAGCGTAGGGTTGCTAAACATGGGAAACAAGGAAATACCATCAGACAGCGGTTACATGGATTTCTGTGACTGGTTTAAAATAACTGCCTACTAGTGTAATGTTACTGTTGCCTGTTGTCATTACGATTCAGTACAAATAAAGGCAGATACACACATATACAACAAGTTGAAGAAATGCCTGGGAGAATTATACACATTCTTAGATATGCTGATGTTACAATATTACTAGCGGAGAGCGAACAAGAGTTACAAAGTCTTGTGGAACAAGTAAACAGGCATAGAGCAGAATATGGCTTAGATATTAAGAGCCAAAAAAAAAAAAAAAACACCGGGAAACTATGATATTTAGTAGTGGAAAGGAGAAGCCATCAATGAACATCACAGTAAACGGGGAGATACTAGAACAAGTAACAAGTTTCTTCTGTCGTGGACATGTAGTAGCAGGTGATGGCAGAAGTGAAACATCAAAAAGAGAATAGGAATGGCCAAAAATATTTTCAAAACATGAAATCAGTATTAACATCTAGAGACATTAACAAGGCATTAAAAATGAGAAGTGGAATATTTCGGCCAAGTTAAAATACATAAATAAGACTCTTATTAAAAACCATACTGGAAAGTAAGGTTGAAGGCAAGCGAGCAAGAGGCAGTCAGCGATACAAGTGGGAAGATAACACCAAGAGATGGAAGAACAGCAGTCTGACTGAATGTACAATCATGGCGTGAGACAGACAAGTGTTGGAGTTCTTTGCAGCCACCTTCATTGTGGAGACGGCACCTGATTGATTGATACACATGCTTTACATCCGACTCTGTCACGGTTACTAGAACAGTGCTGACAACACGCAAGTATTGTATATGTGGCGGGGCTGCCAAGTAACCCTCATACAACTGCCGACCATTGCCACTGAAACGGGGATTTCACCGATTTATTTAGTTCCCCACTTCCACACAATTTACAAGTGGATAATATCTCAGCAAAACTGCATTATAAAAAACTACACACCCATGGCCGGACTCACGCTGTAACTGTGAACTGGTAAACACCAGGGAACAAACCTAAGGTGGTATGGTATACAAGACAAGTTTACACTTGAGTTCGCAGCTTGACAACATACACATTTGTAGGCAGTAACTGCAGCCTTCATTTGAGGTGACATGGCACATATATAATTCAGGGTTTTGCAGTAGTTATTGTATATGTGGGGTTCTTGCAGTAGTTATTGTATATGTGGGGTTCTTGCAGTAGTTATTGTATATGTGGGGTTCTTGCAGTAGTTATTGTATATTCTATTGTACATGTGGGGTTTTTGCAGTATGAACATCTATTTGGATTCTAGTAAACGTTACATCAATTTACGGACATAGCGATAGATACATCTAGCTAGCGCTCAAGAAATAGTTGTAATCTGAATATTTGTGACTTAACGTCTGGCACGTGCTTGTTTCAAAATGTGCATCAAAACGCAGAGTGCACACGAAAAGTCAAACACAGTGTCAAGTGTTATGCTGACGACATATGACACTGCCCTATAAATAACTGACCAGCGCCGGCTGTTTTCATGGAAATATGAGAGCAGCTGCCCGACAGGGGCTGTAAGTAGATGCCGAACAGAACACACTTCAAGCGGCTGAGGCCAGGTTGGTAGGCAGTCCGCTGACTTTCTGCTAATTGTGTCCCACACAAGAGCTGACACAGAAGCCTAGTCAAACAGCCGGTCCATCACTGCCACGTATTGTTTGTTTATTCACTCACTTTGAACTTCAGCGTTGTCTATACATGTGTTACTACATCTAGTAGCACCTGGATTGATTTTTGAGTATGGATTATCTTTCCCTATTTCCAGGGTGAACCCACTCTGACTTCTGAGGTACTTGTATTTACGTCCCCAAGTCAAGGACGATAAGTCAACATTTGAGTCCTACTGACCTGTGTAGGGACTGAACCAGCTACCTCGGCATCAGTGCACCGGAAGTTTACCAGCGAGTGCTCTTATCCATTCAGCCAGGTTAACCACATATACCGATGTGTATAGTATACAGCAGCAGCAGCAGCAGCAGACACGGTGACAGATGGCAACTGTATAGACAGCTGGTTACATTGCGCGCCCTGTGTAGACTGCCTCCCATCACGGACAGACTGGATCCTAGGCCAGTTCCTGTCCATTGTCTGTAATGTGTTGGTCTACCCGTGTCGTCCTCCGGGAACCATATTGTCTGTAATGTGTTGGTCTACCCGTGTCGTCCTCCGGGAACCATATTGTCTGTAATGTGTTGGTCTACCCGTGTCGTCCTCCGGGAACCATATTGTCTGTAATGTGTTGGTCTACCCGTGTCGTCCCCCGGGAACCATGCCTTCAATGGCTGTCCTTGGCCTTTAATGTGGCTAAAGTAGCTCGGTTTCTTAGCCACGATACTATTTATGTGTCGTTTTGTTTTTCCATGTTCAAATCTGATTGCCGGTATTTGTTTTCTTCCTGACCAATTATATTCAAAGTTCAGAAACGTGGAATTTCTAGTTGAATGTTTGGGAAATGATGCACGGATCACATCCTTGGTCTGCACGAGAAAGATGCACGTCCACAAACTGTTGACTTTGCTAGAGATGTGTCATGGCCCTTAATCCGCTTTACCCTGTGCATTGTCGTGGTCATTCTCCGTTGTACTTCTTGTCAACAGTCTCTGTCGTTGATCGTGGAGCCACGGTATTCGCCGTGTTTGACTTCTTCAATGTCTTCACTGTTGGTTCATACACAGCCAAGGCTTGCAATGTGCACACGCACGTTTGATCAGATACACACCTTGCCAGGTATGGCAAAGCACATCCAAACTCAATGTGTAGCTTAGTCAGACTGTCCATGAATAAATCAGCCTGATGTTCAGCGCCCAGCCATTCACTTCAATGGCAAGAACATCGATGGCTCTAGAAATGTTGCTGTCATATGACCATGTGCTTCACAACAAAGCACGGATATACTACACACCGACTTTAGCATGACTGCGACAACAGCACTATTCAGAATCCTTGAATCTACAGCTAACTACAGCGGATGTCTAGTGATTGCTTCCTGTGCAGCATGATATACTTACTCCGGTCTCCAAATATCGCTCTTAAGCCACCAAGCACTTATTGATGCAGCGATAAGCAGGCTATAAATGGGTCATGCCCTCATTTCTATCATGCACATCGACATCACGTCAGCATTTAAGTGAAGGCCAAGGTCTGTACTGCCGTGATGTGGTTGTAGTTAATTATGGAGAAATATGGATGCCGCGGTGACACAGTGGCCATGCTCTCTCTCTCTCTCTCTCTCTCGCCTGCCGTGATGTGGTTACTTATGGAGAAATATGGATGCCGCGGTGACACAGTGGCCATGCTCTCTCTCTCTCTCTCTCTCTCTCTCTCTCTCTCTCTCTCTCGCCTGCCGTGATGTGGTTACTTATGGAGAAATATGGATGCCGCGGTGACACAGTGGCCATGCTCTCTCTCTCTCTCTCTCTCTCTCTCTCTCTCTCTCTCTCTCTCTCGCCTGCCGTGATGTGGTTACTTATGGAGAAATATGGATGCCGCGGTGACACAGTGGCCATGCTCTCTCTCTCTCTCTCTCTCTCTCTCTCGCCTGCCGTGATGTGGTTACTTATGGAGAAATATGGATGCCGCGGTGACACAGTGGCCATGCTCTCTCTCTCTCTCTCTCTCTCTCTCTCGCCTGCCGTGATGTGGTTACTTATGGAGAAATATGGATGCCGCGGTGACACAGTGGCCATGCTCTCTCTCTCTCTCTCTCTCTCTCTCTCTCTCTCGCCTGCCGTGATGTGGTTACTTATGGAGAAATATGGATGCCGCGGTGACACAGTGGCCATGCTCTCTCTCTCTCTCTCTCTCTCTCTCTCTCTCTCTCTCTCTCTCTCGCCTGCCGTGATGTGGTTACTTATGGAGAAATATGGATGCCGCGGTGACACAGTGGCCATGCTCTCTCTCTCTCTCTCTCTCTCTCTCTCTCTCTCTCTCTCGCCTGCCGTGATGTGGTTACTTATGGAGAAATATGGATGCCGCGGTGACACAGTGGCCATGCTCTCTCTCTCTCTCTTTCTCTCTCTCTCTCTCTCGCCTGCCGTGATGTGGTTACTTATGGAGAAATATGGATGCCGCGGTGACACAGTGGCCATGCTCTCTCTCTCTCTCTTTCTCTCTCTTTCTCTCGCCTGCCGTGATGTGGTTACTTATGGAGAAATATGGATGCCGCGGTGACACAGTGGCCATGCTCTCTCTCTCTCTCTCTCTCTCTCTCTCTCTCTCGCCTGCCGTGATGTGGTTACTTATGGAGAAATATGGATGCCGCGGTGACACAGTGGCCATGCTCTCTCTCTCTCTCTTTCTCTCTCTCTCTCTCGCCTGCCGTGATGTGGTTACTTATGGAGAAATATGGATGCCGCGGTGACACAGTGGCCATGCTATCTCTCTCTCTCTCTCTCTCTCTCTCTCTCGCCTGCCGTGATGTGGTTACTTATGGAGAAATATGGATGCCGCGGTGACACAGTGGCCATGCTATCTCTCTCTCCCTCTCTCTCTCTCGCCTGCCGTGATGTGGTTACTTATGGAGAAATATGGATGCCGCGGTGACACAGTGGCCATGCTCTCTCTCTCTCTCTCTCTCTCGCCTGCCGTGATGTGGTTACTTATGGAGAAATATGGATGCCGCGGTGACACAGTGGCCATGCTCTCTCTCTCTCTCTCTCTCTCTCTCTCTCTCTCGCCTGCCGTGATGTGGTTACTTATGGAGAAATATGGATGCCGCGGTGACACAGTGGCCATGCTATCTCTCTCTCTCTCTCTCTCTCTCTCGCCTGCCGTGATGTGGTTACTTATGGAGAAATATGGATGCCGCGGTGACACAGTGGCCATGCTATCTCTCTCTCTCTCTCTCTCTCTCTCTCTCTCTCTCTCGCCTGCCGTGATGTGGTTACTTATGGAGAAATATGGATGCCGCGGTGACACAGTGGCCATGCTATCTCTCTCTCTCTCTCTCTCTCTCTCGCCTGCCGTGATGTGGTTACTTATGGAGAAATATGGATGCCGCGGTGACACAGTGGCCATGCTCTCTCTCTCTCTCTCTCTCTCTCTCTCTCTCTCTCTCGCCTGCCGTGATGTGGTTACTTATGGAGAAATATGGATGCCGCGGTGACACAGTGGCCATGCTCTCTCTCTCTCTCTCTCGCCTGCCGTGATGTGGTTACTTATGGAGAAATATGGATGCCGCGGTGACACAGTGGCCATGCTCTCTCTCTCTCTCTCTCTCTCTCTCTCTCTCTCTCTCTCGCCTGCCGTGATGTGGTTACTTATGGAGAAATATGGATGCCGCGGTGACACAGTGGCCATGCTCTCTCTCTCTCTCTCTCTCTCTCTCTCTCTCTCTCTCTCGCCTGCCATGATGTGGTTACTTATGGAGAAATATGGATGCCGCGGTGACACAGTGGCCATGCTCTCTCTCTCTCTCTCTTTCTCTCTC
>OY992877.1:212026465-212031616 GCA_963921405.1 Cepaea hortensis | reverse complement strand
AACACACTAGGACTCTCGATTTTCTGCTTCAATGTTTATTTAACTCTTTCTGTCAAACAGTCTGCAACTATAACTACCATAATGATTAACTGTTTAACTATATCACCGTAGTCGTAAGGTTGCAGCTTCATAACAACAAAATTGCTGCATTCCTATGGTATTGATAACCACACGAAATGCTCATCATTGACTTTCGTGAGCTTGCGAAGAAAAACATCAGCCACAAGACCAAATAACCAGAGCACTGACAACAACCCCCCACCCCCTTTCACTTGAATATGCAGTCTATTGTCAAAGAAAACAGCTGTCCGAACACGCACAAGCAGCCCGCACACGCATTATTGTATAAGACAACCGCCAGAGTACCGCTACAAGCCGTTCGGCATTTTCTGAATCTGCATTTCACAAAACAGCCAACATGGACCTACACAAACAGAGCACCCTGAAAGAAATTCACAGCCAATAGTGTCGCAATTTTAATTGCTGAGAAAAAAAGAGTACTGAAGTTCTATATAGAGCCTATACATTTGTATGCATGCAAAGTAAGACAATACGCAGACAGGCTGCGAAACATGTAATAGAAGTTTAAATGCAGCTTTTGAGTAAAGTTATCAGAAAACTATACGCAGAAACAAAACAAATGATACTGCTCGTCAAGAAACATATGAAAACCATAAACGATTTAGACAAATTATAGGTAAACAGTCAAGATAGTTTGAGAATAGTATAAGGCGGAATGAAACATGTGAACTTTTTGTGTACAATAGAAACCGTCTAAACAGAGTCTGTGAACACTGTAGTATGCATAAGGATGCGGGCGCGCGGGCGCGCGCGTGTGTGTGTGTGTGTGTGTGTGTGTGTGTGTGTGTGTGTGTGTGTGTGTGTGTGTGTGTGTGTGTGTGTGTGTGTGTGTGTGTGTGTGTGTGTGTGTGTGTGTGTGTGTGTGTGTGTGTGTGTGAGTGAGAGAGAGAGAGAGAGAGAGAGAGAGAGAGAGAGAGAGAGAGAGAGAGAGAGAGAGAGAGAGATATTGCTCTTGTGGTTCTGTTTCCTAACGTGGAAACTCATCCAGATCAACAATCTGTTATCACCCACCTTCAGAAGGACCTCTAGACAAAGGACAATTTGAAATCCATAAACACACAAAATTTGATCTGGAAATGCCCAAATGAGGGTGTCGAACAGTTGAACAAAAGATTACCAAACCATTTAAAGTAAAGTGGGCGTTTAGCTTTCCATAATTGTCTGCTATAAAATCTTTGCAATGTCAATAAAGTGGGAACCACGAAACTCCAAGTCAGGACATAACCCCCTGAAGGTCACAGTGCACTTCAACGTACGCCAGCTAGATCGTACTCCTTTCATGTGCTTCTGTCAGTGCCAATCAATACAGGAGTAGACTAATTGAAGCCGATGCAACCTGTGACCATATGAAGAAAAGCATGTAGAATAGTTCAAATAGGGCAGTATACCACCACCACGGAGATTCCATGGAAATGATCACTGTCAGTGGAAGTCTGAAATTGAGCCACGAGATGCTATATCATCATCAAGTGCCGTGCCGGCTGGCGTAGGCGTTCATGGCTCTCCATAGATCTCGGTCTTTGGTTTTCTGGATCAACTCTGCTGCTGATATTCCTCCATGCCACCGTCTCAATCCATCCAGCATCACTTCTCTTGGTCTACCTCTGCCTCTCTTCCCCTCGAGCTTTCCAGTTGTTACGATGTTCTCTAATGCCTCTCTTCTCATCACATGACCGAGGAAAGCTGTTTGTCTCTGTCTTATTGTTGTATATAATGTTCTAGTTTTGTTAGCCTGTTTCAGGCAGTCGTCGTTAGTCACTCTGGCAGTCCAAGGAATTCGCAACATTCGTCTCAGGAACCACATCTCTGTTGCTTCTAATTTCTTCTTAATTTGTTCATTTACATTCCAAGATTCACTGCCATACAGCAAAACTGGTTCTACATAGCATTTCAGCACTCTCTTTCTTACATTCAGTGATAGTGACTTACATACACACATTGGCACCTTGCCGTCTTGACAGACGATAGTTTGTGCTTTAAAAAGGCATAATAACTTTTAACTATGGCGGTAGCGAGTGTGACTGATAAGGCCAATTTGCGCTGTAAATGTCCGTTCACAGTGGGTGCATCTGAACACGTGGTCGTTTCCACCATCATGCACCATCTTACGTCTCAAACGCTTGGTGTGTGACTTTTCTGCAATAATTTTCTCCTTTGACTTTATTCCATTTCTGATATTTGCCCTCCATGCAACACGTTCAGCGGCGACTTGCTCCCAATGTGCATTATCAATGTCTGTATCAATCATGTCCCGCTTACACACATCTTTGTATCGTAGTAGAGGCCGACCCTGAGATCTCTTACCCATCTGTAATTCACCAAAAAAGATATCCTTTGGTATTCTACCATCATCCATCCTCCTAAGATGTCCTATCCATCTAAGTCTACGAAGACTGAGCATGGAATAAACTGTCACACAACCTGATCTTTCCAATACTTCAGTATTTGTGATTTTGTCTTGCCACTTAATACCAAGAATTCTTCGCAGACACCGCATATGAAAGCTGTTTAAACGTTTCTCTTGGTGTCAGTAAGTTGTCCAGGTTTCACTGCCATAGAGAAGAGTACTAAGGACACAGGCTTGATAGACAAGGACTTTTGTTTTGGCAGTAAGCTTCCTGTTCTCCCAGACTCTTTTTCTTAACCTGTTCATTGTTGTTGCTGCCTTACCAATCCGGATGTTGATTTCCTGATCTAGGGATAATTTGCTATTTACCACTGATCCTAGATATGTAAAATGGTCTACTATCTCTAGTTCGGCATCGTCAATAAAGATTGATGGTACCCCATGTGCACCTTGTGACATAATCTGTGTCTTCTTTTTGCTAATTGTTAAACCAAATTCAGAACAAGCATTGGAGAATGCAGATAGTAGACATTGCAATTCTTCCTCAGAGTGGGTCGTAACTGCAGCATCATCTGCAAAAAGCAACTCTCTGATCAGTACCCTCCTAATTTTGGTCTTAGCCTTCAATCTCTGAGCATTGTAGAGGCCGCCATCTGAGCGTGAGTGAATGTATATACCACCATCCTGATCACGAAATGCATATTTCAGTAGAAGTGAAAAGTATATTCCAAAGAGTACACAACCTTGCTTAACTCCACTCTTGATTTCAAATTCTTCAGAAGTTGCACCGTCAAACTTGATTATACCCTTCATGCCTGTGTGGAACGATTCCACAATGGACAGAAGAGTTGATGGGCAGCCAATCTTCTTTAGTGCCTTGAACAGACCCTCACGACTGACCAAATCAAATGCCTTTGTGAGGTCGATGAAGGCAATAAACAGTGGTTGATTCTGTTCACGGCATTTTTCTTGCATTTGTCGCAATGAGAATATCATATCAGTGGTAGACCGGTTCTGTCGAAAGCCACACTGTGATTCGGGGTAGACTTGATCTCCTAGGACTTGAAGTCTGCGCAGAACAATTCTGGCAAATACTTTTCCAACAATACACAGAAGTGAGATACCCCTATAGTTGTTGCAGTCGCTCCGATCGCCCTTGTTCTTGTACAGTGTTATGATGCTTGAATCTTTGAAATCCTGTGGGACTTGTCCTTCACGCCAGCATAGCTCTATTAGCTGGTGGATCTGTATGGTGAGTGTGTCTTGCCCACTCCTGATAACCTCTATTGGAATCCCATCCTTACCTGGAGCCTTGCCAGATGCAAGTTCATTTATAGCACACTTAACTTCTGTTATGGTGGGAAGTGTGTCCAGGTGGTCAAGAGTTGGTAGAGCCTCTATGGCGTTTGAGGGCATCATCCGCTAGTTTGGTCTCACTTGAGTAAAGCTCCAAATAGTGCTCTACCCATCTGCCCATCTGCCGTTTCTTGTCAGTGATGATTTCTCCAGTCAAGGTTTTCAATGGTGCACTTCTTTTGATCACTGGACCACAGGCTTTCTTTATTCCTTCATACATGCTTCTTATGTCTCCCTTATCACTTGCGATTTGAATGGACTCACATAACTTGATCCAATAATCATTTGCACACTGCCTGGCAGCCTTTTGCACATCCTTCCTAGCTTGCCTTAGCTCACTCAGAGTGTTACGCGTTGGTCTTTCCTTGTTTCTTAAGAGAGCTTTCTTCTTCTTATCAATCAAGGGCTGCAGAGTCTCGCTGTTGGCCGCAAACCAGTCCTGCCTCTTATGATCCACAGTGCCGTAAACCCCTACGGCAGTTTTATAAAGAGTTTCCTTAATTTGACCCCACTTTTCATTTACTGTACAATTTTCTGGTGTATCAGTGAAAGCGTCTTCAAGTTGCTGTTGAAACTGAAAGCACTTTTCAGGATCATGAGTGTTAATAATATTAATCCTGGGGCTAGATTTGTGTTTAGCTGTGTAGATTCTCTTTGGTCTCAGTCTAACCCTTGCAACAACCAAAGAATGATCCGTATCACAGTCAGCACTGTGGTAACTACGAGTCAATGATATATGGTTCAGATGTTGTCTCCGTGTGATGATGAAGTCCAGCTGGTGCCAATGGCCGGATCTTGGATGTTTCCATGTGACCTTATGCATCTCTTTTGTTTTAAAAAAAGAGTTTGTAATACATAGGTCATTACTGGTGCAATGCTCCAGCAGCCTTTGCCCATTTTCATTCATGCGACCGATGTTGTATTTTCCAAGGCACACTGGCCATGAACTCGAGTCCTTGCCCACACGAGCATTGAAATCACCGAGCATATAAATGTAGTCAGATTTTGGAACTGCCTTGATCACGGAGTCTAACTCCTCATAGAACAAATCCTTCACATCATCAGAGGAATCGAGTGTCGGTGCATATGCAGTAATAATGGTGGCAAACCCACAAGAGGTTGCCAAGCGCAGGGACAATAGTCTTTCATTTCCTCCTGCTGGAATTTCAACCATTCCCAGTAGCGAATTCTTCACTGCAAAGCCCACACCGTGTTGCCTTTTTTCTGCCTGCCCTCTACCCTTCCAGAAAAAGGTGAGGTTGTTTTCCCTGCGTGACCCTTCCTCAGCGAGGCGAGTCTCCTGCAGGCCAGCAATATCAATGTTAAGACGATTGAGTTCGGCATCAATCACAGCCGTTTTTCTCACA
>OY992877.1:212013965-212021465 GCA_963921405.1 Cepaea hortensis | reverse complement strand
ACCAACTCAATCTTGTTCACTGACTGGCGGAGGTGTATTGTGGGGGTGAGTTATCTTGTGAGACAGGTGGCTAGCTCAACTTACATTCCGTAGTGACATACAAGGAGCATTGTAACCTAGAGAACGACCATCTCACTCAGTTATTATAAAGAACATCGTGAGAGTTGTATATAATATTACAGTTTAATTAGCCTATTGTATCCCTATTGTTGTATATGATGTTACAGTTTGATTGGCTTCTTGTATCCCTATAATTGCATGCAATGATTCAGTTTAAATAGACCCCCCCCCCCCCCCCGCCTTACTTTCAATCTATTCATCATTTACAGGCAATCATAAACTGGCCAATGCATTAGTGAGAACTCACTTGCTGCCTCGGTGTCCGGTGGTCATAGCTTTGCACCAGTATCGTGGCAGATCTATACAATTTCCCATGGCTCCCCAGTCCACCCAGCATCGTGGTGGATCTATACAATTTCCCATGGCTCCCCAGTCCCCCCAACATCGTGGTGGATCTATACAATGTTCCATGGCTCTCCAGTCCCCCCAACATCGTGGTGGATCTATACAATGTTCCATGGCTCCCAAGTCCACCAAGCATCGGCGTGGATCTATACAATGTTCCATGGCTCCCAAGTCCCCCCCCCCCAACATCGTGGTGAATCTATACAATGTTCCATGGCTCCCCAGTCCTCCCAACATCGTGGTGGATCTATACAATGTTCCATGGCTCTCCAGTCCACCCAGCATCGTGGTGGATCTATACAATGTTCCATGGCTCCCCAGTCCCCCCAACATCGTGGTGGATCTATACAATGTTCCATGGCTCCCCAGTCCACCCAGCATCGGCGTGGATCTATTCAATGTTCCATGGCTCCCCAGTCCCGCCAACATCGTGGTGGATCTATACAATGTTCCATGGCTCCCCAGTCCACCCAGCATCGTGGTGGATCTATACAATGTTCCATGGCTCCCCAGTCCACCCAGCATCGTGGTTGATCTATACAATATCCCATGGCTCCCCAGTCCACCCAGCAACCGGGCACACCTATACAATGTCCCATGGCTACCCAGTCCACCCAGCATAGGGTCAGGGTGGATTTATACAATGTTCCATGGCTCCCAAGTCCACCAAGCATCGGCGTGGATCTATACAATGTTCCATGGTTCCCAAGTCCCCCCAACATCGTGGTGAATCTATACAATGTTCCATGGCTCCCCAGTCCACCCAGCATCGTGGTGAATCTATACAATGTTCCATGGCTCTCCAGTCCACCCAGCATCGTGGTGGATCTATACAATGTTCCATGGCTCCCCAGTCCCCCCAACATCGTGGTGGATCTATACAATGTTCCATGGCTCCCAAGTCCACCCAGCATCGTGGTGGATCTATACAATGTCCCATGCTCCCCAGTCCCCCCAACATCGTGGTGGATCTATACAATATCCCTTGGCTCCCCAGTCCACCCAGCATCGGGGCACACCTATACAATGTCCCATGGCTCCCCAGTCCACCCAGCATCGGGTCAGGGTGGATCTATACAATGTCCCATGGCTCCCCAGTCCACCCAGCCTACAATAGGTACCCGGAAATAGAATGGAGAGTAAAGGCGGATGGTGGAATACTGACTACATCCCCCACCGAGTGTTGATTGGTTTATAAATTTATGATGAGACTTAAAGCGTGTAGAATGATCCTTTATTCACTCACTTACTTATCACTTACTTACTTATCACTTACTTACGTATCACTCACTTAATTATCACTTACTTACGTATCACTCACTTACTTACTACGGGCTTAAGACACAACACCAACAAAGGAATTAACAAATTCAGTGCCAAACAAAAAGGTTTGAACTCATAAAAACATGGATGGCAGAACATGGGAAGTAGTAGCGTGTTACAGTTATGACTTAAAAGTTGGTAAAATGGTAGCAGACGTTTTGTATTATATCCCAAATTAAAGGGGTTGCATGGGGAGAACTACTATATATTAGCCCATGGCAGAGACGGGAAGGTATTTGAGACGTTTAATCATCCCATGTCACTTAATCATTTAATGAGGAAAACAGTGGTACAGAACGTACATCTGTCCAGTGGCAACAACAAGCGGAAGCCAGTCTAGGATCACCTGGCAATCACTCGAACAGAATATCGAGGATTTTAAACAACTGAAGCCAACAAACAAATGCCTAGAATAACCTGGACCAAGAAGAATGGTACCGTTATTCCACTTGATCAGAACATAGACGAGCATTGGCTTATCACCAGCATGTCTCCCAAACTGAAATGCCTTGGCCATATGAAATGTGACAGTTGTTTGGGCAGAACGTTGATGTCATCTTGGTTATGTTCTATTCAGGTTTCAATATATCCAATTTCTCTTTTTACCCAGGGATGATCCATATGCGGATTTTCTTAATTGCATTTACAACATTTTCAATAAAAGCCACTGCAATGGCATCCTGTTAGAAATCTTGTATCCCATGCCCTGTGGCTTAGGTGATTATTCTACCACAGCCTGCTGTCTTGTGTACTGCCAATCATTTCTGATACTGATGTTACTCCGTGCCATGATGCCAAACTGTAAAGCACCATTTCTCTTGATATTCCCGTCTCTCCTCCTCTCTAATTCTTCTGTTGTGACGATATACTTCATTTTCCCTTCTCGTGACACGTCCGAAGAATGTGGAATGTCCTCTTCTAATGCAAGCAACCAGTTCTCTTTGTGAGTTATCTAATAAGGTGTTATTATTAAGAAAATTAAAGCAATGACAGAAAACAACGAAGAGAAGAAAATCAAATACAATATTTTCAGACTCTATCACTGTTGAGTGTATCATACCAGGACCCACAAAATATAATACCTCCTGGAGCGAGGCAAGCGAAATCCCTCACATAGGGTAGTGGTGCAGAAGAATGCCAGCACAGCATACAAGCATAAATACAATAGGCACACACATGGTGCCACAACTGATATGCTCGTAAACATATATGGGCATCTGTTGGTGGCATGCTGACTGCTGGATGACTGGGGGATCACTGAAAGTGATACTAACTATATATGTAACTTTAGTTGGGTTCGTGTCAGCTGTTGGTAATTGATTACTTTATCTACTAGATCTACCACCACCGCTACTACTACGACTATTATTACTCGCCACGTTTCATATTAGAGAATATATTTTATATTACAATTAAAATGGAAGTCTCTGTGGCGAAGTAGTCAAGCCGTTTGACTCGGGCTCCGAAGGTTGTGGGTTCGATTCCGGGCGGCGTCCTTCGATTAACGAGGGAAATTTTTCGGAGACACCTGGGGGTTGTCGCTAGAGTTACGGAGTTCGTGCTTTGTGCGACGCGTTCCGCGCTGCGGAAAGAGACCGAGCCATATGGGATAAAACCCGGCGCAATGGAAGTCGACCCTGTCGACTTTTAAGCGACATTTAACATATGTACTTTATCCCTTTTAGTATTTTTAGTATAATGATAAATAATATTAATTAGACGTATAGTAATGATTCTTGTAGTTTATAATGCATATGTTAATGTTATTGTTGTTCAAGATTAACTTTATAAATGATATATGAATAAAATAATATAACAAGACATATCTATGTCTTTCCTTGAGTACAACGAAAGGAGACGAAGCCTTGTTACAAATCTTTGAGAACAAAGTTTTAAGACGCATCTTTGGGCCCATTAGGGAAACACAAAGTGGAGAGTGGAAAAGAAGGAAGCAACAAAGACATTTATGGTCTGTTTAAGTCCCCGCTAATCACTGGTATCATGAAGGCTAATAGACTACAATGGCTGGGGCATATAGAAAGAATGGAAGATAATAGGGAAACAAAACTCGCTTACACTCAGGAAATAAATGACCGTAGACCCCGAGGTAGACCAAGAAGACGGTGGAGAGATAATACATGTACAGACCTACAAGCACTTGGAATCAACGACTGGCAAGAGAAGGTCAACCAGAGAGACGAATGGAGACGGATTGTATCTGCAGCAAAGAACCTCAATGGCTCGGAAAGCTGAAGAAGAAGAAGAAGAAGAAGATATATATATATGTCTCTGGAGACATAGCTGAGTTGAATTGTTTGTTGTGACTGTGCAAGCCGTCATTGAATTTACATATGGAATGGAAGGATCACTGTTTCGGCAAACAATTACGAATGTACAACATATAAGTAATCTTCTTCTTCGTTTGTCCTACTGCTTTTGCTGTGACGCGTTGCAGATAGGAAGCAATTGTAATTTTCTGTTTTGATTGTCTTGTTTCTTGTACTAACGTCATATTTGATTTATTTGAATGTCTCGTTGACTCCATCTAGCCAACTTTTTCTTGGTCGTCCTCTCGATTTGTATCCGAATGTTCTCACGTAGAAGTCTCTTGCCGTTGGTTAATAATTGTTTCATTCTAACTAGATGCCCCATCCATTTAATACTTCAGTGTTCTATAAAGTCAGTTATACATGTTATCCCTACACTTCTTCTTAGTTTATCATTTGCCTCTCTATCTCTTATTTTTTCCCATGTGTATTTCTTATGCATCTCATCTCACGTGATGTGATTTTCCGCCAATGTGTTTCTACGACTGTCCACATTAAAACGGTGTGGGGACGAACAAATCATCTATCAGCTTCTGTTTTGAATGCATGTTGATATTTGGATGTCTCAGAACAGGTGTAGTTTGATAGTTAATGTTGTTTATAATTTAACCTACTGGTGGATTTTAAAATATTGATGTGGGCTTCCAGGTCCAACTACACTAAAATAGACACCAGGAAATATAATGGGGAATAAAGGCGGCCGAATTAATATTCACAAATTCACCCTGTGAGTGCCACCGATTCGTTGATCAAATATGGGACTTTCAACACAGGCCCAGTGATCCTTAAAGTGTGTTGGCAGAGTCCTTATTTTCCTGTCTTATCTAGACGAATGTGGCACGCTCACATGGGAAATACACGTGAAGACTTTGTGGCAACTGGTAACATTGGTAGGAAAAGAGCAGGGGGAACGCAGAGAGACAAATTCGTGGATGATCTGGCCACATTAACTCATCGAGACAAGAACACAGAACTGGTCCAAAATCTTGGTGATCGTGTGAGGAGGTCAACCATAGCCGCCCATGATTGTGGGCATGGCACGCGGTGATGGTGAGACGAACTTTTATGCTTGTACAAGTGTGAACAAACGAACTTTATTTCTCAAAGGGTTAAAAATTGGGCACGCATGCCCGTCTAACATTCCTCCCTTCTTATTCTGTCTTTATTACATTATTTCATCCACACATCACGTATACAGCTAATAGAGGATAACAACATCAATATCAATATGTGCGTGATAAAAGCGTGGTAAATGTGCACAAATCAAAATATGATTCACTAATAATAATTATTGATGTGGCTATAGGGAGACACACTGTACTGCAAAGATGGAACTCATTGTTATTCTAGTGTTTTATTATTATTATTATTATTATTATTATTATTATTATTATTATTATTATTATTATTATTATTATTATTATTATTAATATTATTATTATTATTATTAAGGAGCATATATTCTGTACTGAGAGAGTATTTGAATAGCTTTCGATTCTATTGATATTGATTGGTGATGTCTTTGATTTGTGGCCGAAGATTGTTCCACAGTTGAACTGGAGGGAAGTAGTGGAGCTTAGCATATTTACAAAGATATCTACAGCCTGTATTTCTCAGACCATGTGGCGTGAGCACAACTTATGTTCCAAATGTCTGGTGTTTAATTTTCTCTTCACCAAGCGCGGATGTTCGCGTGCTCTTTCCCAGCTGTCATATTCTCGCAGTCTGGTTTCGTTATGTTGTGGAATTGCTGGGTAATTGCTCTCCGTTTTCTGACGTTTTGACAGAATGTGTATGTCTGTGCGTCAATTTGTATCTATCTGCGATTTAGTTCGATAATTTGTATTCCCTAATCTTTTTTTGCAACCCTCGGTAATTCAGTAGTTGTCTGTCATTCAGCTTGTGTGTGTACTTGTCTGAATCTCTGTTTGCTGAACCGACTGATTAATGGTTGTGTTTACCCGTGAGACACGTGGACCCGTTATGTTGCGTCTAGTATGTTAAAGTTATAGCCATACCCATAACATTGCTACTGCCACTTGCCGTCTTGACAGACAGTAGTTTATTACATTGTGCTTAATAAAGGCATAATAATTGCAACCCATAGCGGGGACAAGGGATGGAGTTTATATACCTCTCCATTGCCTAATCTTAATTGGAGAAATTACGTTTTGTTCATGCGGCATAATTCGTCTCTCGGCCTGCCTAGTTTACTCCAGAGGAAAGGTAGCACAATACATCTGGAACAAGACAAGCTGCAGAAGCTGCCTGATCAACAAAGCAATGCTCTAACTGTCCACCTACTTCGATAGCAGACCAGTTGCCGACCAATGCTTAGAGTTTGGTCTGCCCTGCCATGACATGTAGTCATTACGCTGCATTTTCTCGTACACTCCCAAATGCTTTCATCCACCCGAAGCCGTTGGCACAATGTGGGGTGTCGGGTATTGTTGAGCGCCGCCCAACATTCGGCGCTGTCAGGAAGCATATAGTACCGTCTACCGTCATATGGCAGCTCTGTCATATCTAAGACCTGACTAAACCCATATCGTGAAAGATATAAGTATTCCCATAAATTAACCTCTTACGTTCTCTCTCACGCCACGTTTCTCACGCTCTCTATTTTACATTATCTCTCTCATACCCTCTCTTTTCCTTTCAAGCTCTCTATATCACGCTCTCTGTCTCCCTCTCTCAAGTTCTCTCCCACATTCACTCTCTTTTAATCTCTCTCTCAGGCTCTCTATCGTGCTCTCTCTCACACTTTGTCTCAGCTCATTCAAGCGCTCTCTCTCTCTCTCTCTCTCTCTCTCTCTCTCTCAGGTTTATCTCTCTCATACGTGATCTCTCACGTGTGCTCTCTTACGCTCTGTTTTACTTTATCTCTCTCATACTTCCCCCCCCCCCCTATCTCTCTCTCTCTCTCTCTCTCTCTCTCTCTCTCTCACATTCTCTCTCTCTCTCAAGTTCTTTCCTTATCACGCTCACTCACACACACTGTCTCTCACGCTAATTCAAGAGCGCGCGCGCGCTCTCTCTCTCTCTCTCTCTCTCTCTCTCTACAATGCATGCATGCATGCAAAAATAAACTTTTGTTAGTGAGTTTGTGATTGTGAGTGAGTATACGTGTATGCGAGGGAGTGTGTATTTGTGTGTTATTGTGTGGGTGCATAACTGTGAGAGTTTGTGTAAATGATGTAAGTATGTATGCAGGTATTATGTGTGCATGTGTGTTTATGAATGTGCGTGTGTACGTATGTCTCTCTCTCCCTTACTCTCTCTCTCTCTCTCTAACGTTCTCTCTCTCTCAAGCTCTCTCTCTTTCAAGGTCTCTCTCGCTCACACGCTCTCTTAAATTCTCTCTCACGCTCAATATCTTTCATGT